>JANTOQ010637121.1:0-10385 GCA_027564595.1 Bythotiara depressa
TTAACGTTGAGAAGGTTCCACCCTACTGACCACTATTTACGCAGTTATGCTAAATAATAAGCGAAGAAAGAGTTTTTCGATGGTTACCAAAATATATATGTACTAAAACTGAAAAACTAAGAAAGTTTTACAAATAAATAGGCAATAGTTAATATCTATAAGGTTAGTCGGGTCACCAAAAAATATTTACTAAAGACTCACATGTTAAGAACCCTCGCAAGTAATCCTACGTGGTGTAATGGTTAGTGTTTCGGCTTTCCAACTGGGAGGTCGTGGTTCGATTCCCGCCTTGCGAAGATTTTTTTTTTTTACTTTTTACCATGGCTTCTGAAATGTTTTATGATTATGTATCTAGCTAGGCATCACTTTAAAAAAAGGACCGAAACCTTCTAAACTTCATGTAAGATTGTGAAAATTGATCATATTGTATAATAGGTCTGTATTTTCATTTAAAAAATAAAACATAATAAACTTTCAGGGGAAAACTCTCGCTGCTGAGAGAGACGGAAGTTCATGCAAGAGAGAGAGAGCTAATCAATCTTCTAGATGTGTGGTGGTCTTATCTTGTCACTCAAGAATAGATAGGTTTTTTAAACGTTTAAATATGAGCGACAAGGTTATTCTTGTATATGGAATAGATCAGAAAATGTTCAAGAAATGTCCAGATTCATTATTCAGTTAGCATGTCCTTTTAGCTAGCTATAGCGTATAGTGCATGCGTAATACAGGGAGCCATCGTTTCAGATGTAAATCGCTTTTTTCTTAAATTCGGCATTTCTTTCTCACTGTACTGCTTGAAAACACGAATACTGTAGCTATATAAATAAAAAAACGCTTTGATAAGTTCAACTTTAACTTTCATCTTCACCATAGCCATGTCTTACGTTTCCGCTGTGTTGTTTTCTTTTACTCGAAATTTTTAACTCCGTGTTTTATTGGTGTGTATTTTGCGGAATGATTTGCATTTCGAAAAAGGTGTATTTTCGAGCTCCGTTAGGCAGAATCAGTGCTTGTACTATTGCCTTAAAATTGTCATAATCATAGTTTTCATGCAAAAAAAAATCATAAAATTCATAATTTTGAGGTGAAAAAAGTTAGCTACACGACACTTATTTAACGCATATACCAGTTAATTATTCCTATATTTTTTACTGTTGCTATAAAACAAAATTATATTGGTAATATACTCACCTCGTAAATCTATTACGAAGAAATTGAAAATCTCCTTGGATACCATCCTACTACACTGCGAATTCAACGAAATATAATAGAATCTTATAATGTTATGGTGATATCCTTGGTGATTTTTTACGTCTCTGTTACAGAATCTCTAATAGAAAGGTAAAGCAAACACAATTCTGCGACGACGACGACGACGTAAAAAGATTCCAACATCGTCGTAGTAGAAATTCGGCTACTAAATTTGTTGTTACGCAAAACAAAACATTCAAAATGGCAGATTCTATCATCCTGATCACCTACACAGGGAGATTTGACTTTAATGGTTCCTAAATCCTAACCAACTACAATACATTCAGCGTATATCTGCAACGACTAGAAATCCGCTGTTTTTACGATTTTCTGTGACGAAGCAGGGAAACACACAGGTGAAAAATATCCTATACAACCGAGCATTCCAGAGCTCCTGTCTACGTCGTCGTCGTCGTCGTCGAATCTCAATTGCTTAATCTCTATTGTTCCGACATAACGAAAGTTTGAAGAAGTGGATGCGTATGTAGTTATGAAAGATGCTTTTAAATACTAGTCTATTTAAAATTTTAAAGTTTTGATATCTGGTTCAAATGAAGTAGTCATAAAAAAAGTTTTAGTGTGGTAAAGTACGGACAAATTCCTTTCTATAAATCTTCAAAGAATAATTTCTTTAGACTATGTATGGACCATTGTGCGTTATTTCTACTTAAAACGTACACGAGAACAAACAAAACTTGCTGAAAGCGTTCCAATTCTAAACAAAACTATTGTCTCTAAGTATCTAATATCATGTAGAATTTATAATCTTGTTTCGTTTAACAATATGCGTCACGGTGCAGTCGTTTGGGAAAAGGAAAATAATAAAATAAGTTGGGTAAAAGCTGTTACGACCCCCTGGTTCCTCATAAAAATTAGGTTTTCAAAGGGAAGTTGAATATAACCAGAAGGTATGCTTATGCATTAAAAGGTAATACATTTAATCACAACTTTGCCTTTTGTGCAGAAAAGGAGGGGGGATTACTCTTTTTAATAAAAAATAAGTCACTTGCAATGAAATTGGTGATCTCTCAAACCAACGTGGTTGGTGTGATACTACAATAAAAAACTGCTCTGAAAAATCTTTTGCGCCTGAATATGAACTATGTATGTTTCCTGTGAAACTATTCCTTCGAGAATTCTGATATTTTTTATTTATTTTGCATTTGTACCCAAAAAATCATCCTAGGAGGAGTTATTAATAGTTCTTTTGCCAAAGCAAGGATAATGTTGGATTCGTCTCACTGAATAATTTAAACAGTGAGAATACGTCAATGATCGTGATTGACCAAAACAGATTTCCCTTGAAAATAAATTTTGACCCTATAATGCCTGGATACACCTCCTGCATATTGTAAATATTATAATAGTAAACTTTATAATTTTATCAACTTTTACCAACTTTAATTTTCCTTTTATTTCCAATTAGTAACACCCCTGGAAAGAGCAGAACATCAAATAAATGAATATAGATTTTACACCAGGCACTATAGGGTTAAAAAGTTTTTAAAAAATTCATTGATGGAAATCTTTTAGAAATCTTTAGAAGTGTGACTTCGTTTCTTAGTTGAAATTCAAATAAGTCTATTTAAATGAATTTTATTTAGAGTTAATTTATGTTCTAGTTTCATGGACGGTATGGGATAACGCTTTTTGTAATTAAGATTTTCACGAAATATTTAATTTAGTCAAATTATTACCGCTTTGATACGTGAAACTATTTCACGCACATTTTTATTCGTTTTAATAAGTTCAGTTTTGTTTATAAAAACGAAGTTCTTATTATTAGTAGAAAGTCTAACTAGGGGTACCACCATATCCCGAGAACAACAGTGGTGAATCGAATTGTTGTACACTGTCACTTGCTGCGGATAGTACACTTCTTACTTCTCGCAACATGCCTAAGGAATTGGGTTAATACCTTAAGGTGGGTTTCCACGAGGCGAATTAATTCGCGCGAAGCGAATTTTTCCTGCAATCTGATTGGTTTGCGTCAAAATTCAATTGAAAAACGTAGAAACCATTTCTACTTTTTTTCGTCGCGCGAATTAAACAATAGAAAGGAATCACCTTTTCGCTTCGCGCAAATATATTCGCCTCGTGGAAACCCGCCTTTAAAAAGCTATGATATTTCATAAGCAAAACCACAGGAATACCAGACCTAAAAAGATAACACACATACCAAGATGTTTTTGATTAATAACAAGTTCTTTAGAAAAACGCATCCAGTGAAATTGAAGGAGGACAAGGAGTGAATAACTGCAGCAGTTATTATAGAAAACATTTTTAATAAGCCACTTAGTAAATCCTGTTCTCATAACAAAAGATTAGTAAACTGTTTTAGTGCTTAGTCATGGTGCTCTTGTTGTGAAACTGGCTTAACCCTCTAATGCATAGCGTGTCCCCGGAGAGGTATAAAATTATTGGTCATTTCTTTGCTATTTTACATTTTCCAGGGGACTAATATTATTGGAAATATAATGGAAAATAAAATTAGTAAAAGCTGATAAGACACCCTGGTTCCTCATAAAAATTATAAAGGTTAATAGAGTTTAATATAACCAGGAGGTATGCTTATGCATTCAAGGGTTAATGATCACTGTTCATTAACATAGGGATCAATATAACTTTGTTAATGCATATGTACACTAGCAAGATTTTTTATAGAACTTTTTACCGTGGAAATCATATATGTATAGTTTTTATACAGTAACAGAAACCGAGTTGAAGTGTGAACGAACATTTTGTTACTTATACAGTAACAGAAGCTGAGTTGGAAGTGTGAACGAACATTTTGCGGGCTTCATTATTTGGGGGGGGGGGGGACGTGGAAAAGCTTATTAGAACTCTATGAAAATTTAATGTACCCGGTTGGCGTTAAGGGCTAATTCCCAAATCTATTTAGTAATTTGAAATCAGCATAAAAATGTTCAGCAACAAAATGACTCACTTTGTTCAGTTACATGCTTCGCTTTTGTTATACGATTCTCGTTTTGTACCGTGTATTCATTTAATTGAAAAATGCAGACGTATAGACATATATACAAACCTTCTATGCTCGTTATTGTTTTCTCTCTAGACCTGTTTCATCTGAACTTTTCTCTGGATCTGAAACTTTTCTTTGTATAATAAATACCCCACGCATGCGCTTTATGCATACCGTATTTCCTCAAATAAGAGACATGTCTACAATTTCTTGTAAGCAGTCAAAATGGGGGTCTACAATTAGAGGTGTCTATAATTTAAGGGGGGTCTCTTATTTCTAGAATTGGGGTTTAATAAAGAAAAAAATTTCTCTTTATAATACGAAAGAGGTACATAAAAATACGACTAGTCAATTTCCATCTCAGTCTCGCTGTCGCTTTCGTCCACTAAACAAAGACCAGGTGTGCAGTCATTAACATAATTTTCTGTAATCTCAAACACGTAGAGCCCACGGTAGGGTTGGTATTAAGAAATTGATTTCTCTATAAAGTAGGCTTATACCGGTGTGATAGGGGTCTATTGTTAGGTATCAAACATCCCTGCACTATTTTCTAAGGGGAGTCTATAATCGGAGGTCTACATACTTTGAGGGAGTCTCTTATTTGAGGAAATACGGTAATGCTGCCACTGGAGTGTTCTGATAGATAGAAAATAATGGGAAGAGATCAGAAAATTTCCTCCTTTTTGGCGGGGAATCGTGAAGTTAGGTTTGGAGCCTTGCAGAAGTGGGATGGCAAATTCCATTTTTAAGAAAATATCACAATCCTTCCCACTTTATTACTACTTCCTTTTTTCCAAGCTCTCTTTATTTTATTTAAAGGCAGGTCTCCATTCCAATGATTGTAAAACTGTCGCATAACAAAATCGCACAACTGTTGTAGAATTAAGATTATTTTTCTATATGTACGGCATGTGCTGCACGATCACTAACCCGTGCGACCAGTGTTCCCATTAAATCACACATCAGTTGTGCGGCTGTTGCACGGAATTATTTTTTTTAGTTGAACGCTGACTGTTAAATCTTTAAATAACAAACAATTTTCACGTGGGGATTTCTTAGAAAAAAAACATTCAATCACGAAGTGTTTGACACTTAATGAAACACTCCACCCCCTTTTTTTTCAATTACCTAATCTTCATGTTCCAACTCCGCACCACCCTTTTTTGCAGGAGTTCTATGTTTCTACCTTCATCATAATACGTGCTTGACTTGTTTATCTGTTGGGATAACTCACTTGATCTTTTACTTCGAGAAAGGTAAGAAATGTGAAAAAGGAGCTGCGCTTCTTTAAAAAAACAATTCTGATGGGAAATGGACAAATCGATTCGAAATATCTGAAGATGACATTATTGAAGCAGCACCTGCCTGTACCTAATCTAAGAAAACCTGGATGATGACATCGTGTTGTTTAACAGACTCATCCCCAGGGCTTGCTTTTCTTTTTATTTCAAGGTTGATTGTTATATTGTTATGAAGTTTAGATTAAACTTCTCAAAATGAAAAAATAATTGACAGAAAATTTATTAAACGCCTTCCTCTTTTTAACGCCCCCTTATAAAATTTCACAAAAGTTAATAAACGCCCTGGCCGTTAATTCGAAGTAATACATTTAGTTTGTTGTACACTGTGCAAACCATTTATCAGAAATTTTTATTAACGTATATCAAATCATCTTTTCGTTAACAAGCTCGTGGAAACTCGTATAGAACTAGAAATCCTGGGAGTATAGGTATGCTAAAAGATATCAAGGTCGTACGTGGCTAAAATCAAATGGTATAGTCTTAAATTTCAGTTTATTTTCTCCTGAATAAGCAATTATACAATTACAATGTATAAACCAGTATTTTCTTTTCGCGGCCATATCTGGGAATCTAGAAATGCAACAAAATGGGACGCGTGATTTTAACCGCAAAAATGAGGAATACATACATTCCTTTAAAAATGAAAAAGTAAAATACAACTTTTCGCAAAAATACATTTTAAAATCTTCCCTATTCACGAATGATTTGGAATTGAAAACTGTTTTGAAAAATATATTTGCACAAAATATATCAAACCCCAGAAAGCTTTTACAAAAACGCAAAATCATTATAAATCATACATTTCACTACTAACATTATTCATGCACACAAAATAAAAGTGACCTATTTTGGAAAGAAGGATTCCACTGCACTATGCATAGTTTGAATTCACTCTTCTTCGCAGAGGCTTTATCAGTGCTGCGTTAACACGGTGGGCAGGGCGCATAAGTAACACGAAAGATCAAACTTTTGAAAATTTGTTTCGAGAAAATAATAGTGCGTCTATTTATTTCGCTTGCAAAATGCGAAATTAAGTGGAAATCCGCCTTTACGAGTCAACTCCACTTCCTTTTTTAAGCAAACCACAACCTCGTTCCCGGGACTTTTTCTCGCTTTTTGATGAGGATGAAGGCGCCTATATCAAAAAGCGAGAAAAAGCCCTGGGAACGAGGTTAACTTTAGTTAGTATAACTTTCGCTTCATAAAAGCAAGAACGATAATTTAAATATAGAGTATTATTTATTAAACTACCCATCACTACTAGTCGTATTTTTAAAATCTACAAATGTTTATGTGTAAAAATGTAATGTGTTCATCTACTGAATTCATTAAAGATGATGCGTTTTGTCTTCTTTGAACTATATATATCGGTTTCCATATAAGACGCCCTAAATATGTTAAAACAAAAGTATAAAAGTGGTTGAAAACCACAGTTTAAATGCATCAGCATAAAGTATAAAACTGGTTAAAAACCAAATCTAGACAGTTTAATACCTGCTGGTTATATTAAACTTCTCACTGAAAGCCTTCATAATTTTATGAGGAACCAGGGCGTCTTATCAGCTTTTACCAAATTTATTTTACAATACATTTAACCCCCTGGTAAAAGCAAAATAGCAGAGAAATGACCAATGATTTGATTCCTTTCCGGGGGACACTATGCATTTAAGGGTTAAGTCCTACCTCCATTTGAGTAATGTTGGTCGCGCGGATGCTGCAACCAGTCACGATCTTGACGTTAAAAGCCAGGTACTTAGTAGTAGGTCGAAGTTGCAGCGCGACCAAAACTGTTCAAGTGGAGGTAACAATTAGATATAGTTGTCATCTAAATCTTCCAATGTATTTAAGCATACCTCCTAGTTGTATTAAGCTTTCCATGGTAAACCTTTATAATTTTAGAACGAACCGGGGGTCCAAGCTTTTATCACATTTATTTAACATTATATCTCCAATAATTAACCCCCTGCAAAGAGCAAAATAGCAAAGAAATCACTAATGTTTTGATTTATTTCCGGGGAAACTATGCATTAAAATCATAAAAATGGAGAATATTGAATGTAAGGATAATGATTTCAGCACTAGACCAAGGTAAAAGTACTAAAAAAATATTCCTAATAATAACGTATTAATAAAATAATATATCAACCTCGTCCCCAGGGTCTCTTTCTCTTTTTGATATCAGAAGGCTATCCTGGAGTAAAAAAAAAGAGGAAAAGAAGCCCTGGGGACGATAATATATGTTTATACACTTACTTGAACAAATTGTATTCCTTGCTTTTCATTCTTATTTTAATCGGATAAAGAAATCTCTGTTCAGATAATCGAGGATTATCCCATCTTTTTAGAAGAATTTCCGCAAAAAACAATGTCTTGATTGTTTTATGACTAGACATCTCATCGGCTGATGTTGTAATCATACCCCCGGTTACATTAAACTCCCCATCGGAAACCTTTATAATTTTATGAGGAACTAGGGGGTCTTATCAGTTTTTACCAAATTTATTTTACGTTACATTTCCAATGATTAACCCACTGGAAAAATCACAACAGCAAAGAAATGACGAGAAGGTATGCTTATGCAAACGAAGCTATTTAGAGACTACAACAAAAATGAAATATAAACAAGCTATTTAGAAACTACGACATAAATGAAATAAACAGAAAAATCCGCCGAAATCAATTTTCAGTGAACGTGAAAATAAAACAAATTTCAACAATTTTATGGCGTAATTTAAGAAAACAAGTACCTTAAGCCACAGCAGTTGTTAAACTGGACGATTCACATTATTATAGTTTCATTAAAAAAATAATAATGATCCTTAAGAAACTTTCCATTAATTAAATCTCGTCATCATTACGTTCACATAAAATATCATGAAGCAATAAATAAATAAAGTAAAATTTTATTTCGCTTTTGTTACAAACTGACTGCAGATACGAATTCTATATCAAATTGAAAATGTTACGTCACGGAAGCCAGTAGGAAGGATTTCATGACTATCAAGCGCTCAGCGAATAAATGTTTCCGATAAAGCAACCTTTCCCCCGTCCTATTGTAAAATATATCGGATTGGAAAGCTGTCATTAATCGAAGAATGGCTTTACTAGACAAAGTTTTCGACGAGCAACTCGAGTTCGAAATCCAGTGGACAAAATTCACATTTTCTGATGCATATAACTTCATCCTGTGAAATGAAACGAAAAACGTTCAAGTTAGTGAGTTATTAGTTGAGTTATCTGAAATAAGTTAATGCAGAAGGTAAGGGAGAGATTCAAGTGTGACATTTTTTTCAACAATATTTAACAAATGTCATTTTCAACGCACTGGTTAATAAGAAAACATTTGAAAGTAGTACATTCACCTATAATTTGTCTCCGTTATAAAACTGACCTTATATAGTCAACATATCGGATCAAGGATAGCCAATCATTTCTTTTTTGTTTTGTTTCGTAAGACTAAGAAATAATATTCCGGACTTTCTCAGTTCCAGGTAACGGAATTCAACTGTATATTATTTCAGAAAAAAAGAAAGAAAACAGCTAAGTATCATTAGAGACCACCCTGTCATAACAAGACCATTACGTTTCTCGTAATTACTGTTGCATCATGGGAACTACAAGCATGTTCAGAAACCTATTAAACTCCCTTGAAGCATGAAATAACATTAAGATATATAGATGGACAACAATCTACTAAAACTAGCTCGTTAAAATACGATATGATAAGAGTCAATGTTTATTTATACGCATATAAAAATAATAAACACGCTTCAGATTCATCATCAACTTCTGCACCAACTCAATTAGTCCATAACGCTGTCCTTCTCTTTGTTTTTGCATAGCGCGGTGACCCAGGACTTGGCCAACTAGAAAATAGAATGAGATATGTATTAGACGTGGAAAAACCAATACACCTTTTCAGTCTCAGAAAAAACAATAGCTCTCCTATCTTGAGCATGTACAGTAAAGCAGGTAAACTTTAACTTAACTATGAGTTTGACTGGGAGAAAAGTGAAGATTTCTTTATTTGGAGTTAAAGAGGCTACTTGCTAAGAATGTTTTATATGTTGTAGCTAGAATTGTTTCCAACATATTTTGACAAAAGTTATACTAAATATATTTTCAGTTTCCTACAGAAATATTTCATGTTTTGTCTGCTCGGAGTTCTCTTAATTAGATAACCAATACCTACAACTTTTTTAAACACTCAACCATGGAGTTCTATGTTTCTGAGACTGTGAAAATGTGTATTTGGTATAGAAATATCAAAACTTTGACGACGTCGTTTAGTATTCACTCAACCAAAACAAACATAATAGAGATGGAAAATTAATTGCTTCTCTTCAAAAAAGAAACAGTAGTATCCAAAAATAAAATTTAATTAAACTTTCGTCAAGACAGGGTTATTACAATTTCAAACGGTACAATCTGGAAAACAAATTCCAAATGTCTGTGGAGCAGCGGCACCATGATAACAGATTGGTTTCATAATCCAACAGGGTATGAGTTCGACACCAACCATTGACACAAGTGGACGATCTCTTGAAATTTATGTTGTGCGCGCCTTAAGTGAATTTTAATCTATTCCTGGAAAGTTCTATTTCTTGTTGTGATTTACACGGTAAACAACCTTTTAAAGTTGGAATTGTGGAATAAAAGACACCATTTTAAACAACTTTTGTAGTTAACCAACACGTTATCGATGAAGAAAAAGCAATACTAATATAATTTATCTCCTACTGTAACCATGACAACATCAAATACAACAGTAAATAATTCCTCCTTTCAATTCAGTACCAACACCTACTTGATCTCATCACGTGAATAGGAATGTGATGAAGATGCCTCAA
>JANTOQ010637232.1:0-10383 GCA_027564595.1 Bythotiara depressa
CCCCCCCCCCCCCCCCCCTCGCACCCCAACCAGACTCTCTAGCGTCTGTCTCCAGCGTAAATTATGGGTGTTTTTTACTTATACTTTTAAAACTGTTCATGATATTATTTCTCCACCATTCCAATTCATGTTATCTGCCTTGGGAAATTACCATTTTTGCGTCAAAGTTTCCAGCTTTTGTCATGTTCAAGGACCCTATAGAATCGTGGTCCATACATTACACCTGTTAATGATGACGTGATTTTCCCAAAAACTGACACTAGCTGTCGGATAGTGCATTGAGGGTCCGTCAAAAATTTGGAACATGTTTACCAAATGTTCCTTTTTCTCATCAGTCAATCTGATGGTCATTGTATTATAATTAATTATGAAGCCCAGAAATACCATTTCCTGAGATGGAAGGAATTGGGATTTGTCTGGGTGAACCAAAAACCCTAGGTTTCCCAACATAAGTGCTGTTTCGGCCACATTTTTTATACAATCGCTGAAATCCTCCCCAACATTGACAATGTCGTCAATATAGCCTGCTAAAATAAAATCCATACGTCGTAGGTAGGCCAGAGGAGGTTTGGTAGTTTTGTAAATTTTCTTGGGCCATGACAATATCCATTAGGAAGGCATAAAAATTTATATAGTCTTCCCTTTATACAAGAATTTAAAGAACTTCTGTGAATCTTCATCTATTGGTACACTATAGTAAGCGTCCTTAATGTCAATACTGCTCCTATAGCAACCTCTAATTATAAGGTTTAGTACACTGGATACTGTTTCCATTTTAAAGTGTATGGATACCAAGTCTTTGTTTAGGCTTTTGAGGTTTAGGATGAGGCGAAATGAGCCGTCCCTCTTCTCCCTTAGGAATATAGGGGAGATAAATTCACCTCCCTCATGATCGGGAGGGGCTATCACCTTTTTTCCCAATAAATTTTGAATTTCCTGATCTAAAAACATTTCCTCCTGTACAGATAAAGTTGTCTCCCAGAAAGTTTTCCGGGGTGTTATAATTTCTTTTTCAACAGGAATACCTGAAACTGTAGGTAATACAGATTCGTCATATGTTAGCTCCTTCCAATCGTAAAGGTGGTTTTTAATGTTTCCCCTTCAAAATTCTTAATGCAGTTGGACATTAAAGATTTAATCATAGGAATATTTACCTGAGCAATTTCCAGTGTTGGTTTAGCCACCATCTCATTTAATTATTGTCTAATTTCTTCTTTGACTGGGTCCAGGCAGGTGGTTTTGTGTGTTTGTGGCCCCGCGACAAAAAATTATTTTACCGGTCATTGCCTCTGTGGTATCTTTGTTGCCGAAAGTCCTGTTTCGGCTTGTCTAGATCACTCCACCTACCTCCGTGGGAGGGTCTATTTTCGCAAAATTTTGCCACCTGTGCGTCCTGCTTAGCATCCTTTACAACCTTTCCCTAGTCATCACCAAATAAGTGACTGCCAGAAGTTGGTTGGTCGCAAACCGTACGAATATCCTTATGCAAGGTCGACTTGACGTTCAACTTCCTTTTTTATGTCAGTTTCTGGTGTGCATGGCCCATCAGCATCACACTTTCTAGGAGAGGTGAGATGATATCCCCTGCGGGCATCACCTTGCTCTCCGTGTCCGCTTTCAAAACGGAGTCTGCCAGCTGTGCGACCAAAGCTGACGTCGTTAACAAGACATTTTGAATGTCTGAAAGATCCGTATCTACCCTACGATGGTAGGGCGTAAAGGAGCTCATCTTAAACACCTTGTTCAAGGAGGGGTCCCTAACTTATCGCAGTTCATTGGGACAGGATATTTCTCGGTGACTAACTTCTGGGCTTTTGCATTTCTGGAATGCTCATCCCAGTATCGTTGATTCTGGTCGCCAGATTAGTGTTAATGCTGGGTCGCTCCTCCTCTTTGTAATGTTTGTCAGTTATGTCAAACATTTCCTCCGCCAAGTTAATCTTGGGGTCTGAGGACTCCCCTAGCTTTTGTTTTTTGCTAGGGGTGGCAATAAGCTGTTAATGTCAGCTTCCAGTGCTCTCCGATGGTCAGTACCATTGGAGGTAGAAATACCGGTGATCCACGTTGAGGGAAATCCTTTATAGGAAAGGGTATTCGATGGTCCCAAAGATAATGTCATCATCATCACCATCATCATAATCACGTCTACTCGAGTGTGTGTATCTCGAGCATCACTGATGCCATTATCAGTGCCTACCCCAGCCAGGGCTGGTGTGGTAGGTTGAGTTGGTGCTGGCATTAGAGCCCTAATCTGCGACAATATTTCGGACTTTAGGTCCGCCAGCAACTCGGATTTCAACTCCGTGACAAGCTCCTTTCTCCAATTTGGATCGCTGTCGTGGTGTGCTGGCATAGCAAGTACGTCGTATGTAATATACACTTCAGTTTTAGACAGATTTTAAGAGATAAATCACGATTTAGGCGATTAAAAGTTGCTTTCGAAACGTTTAACTGTTGTCTCGCTTCTCTAATCTGAAATATAACACAGAAGAGGTCTGGAATCGCACGCGGTGCTCTCGCTTTATCTCTGACGAGAAAACCGGAACCAAGATGGAAAATAATTATGTCTACTTTATGTTGTTGTTGCTGTTTGTTGTTTTTTCATTTTATTTTATTTTTATTTTATAGTACATGGAGGTTTCAGTGAGACAGGCGTTGCTGCGGGTGTTTCTGGTTGTGCAGTATCAATACTAGTTATTCTCATCCTTACGTCAGTCTTTATTTTAGTCTGTAGGAAAAGAAAAATACAAAAGGTATGTTAATAGAATTTTACAGAAACTTATAAATATCATGTAGCATGAAACAAGCTTTATTTGTATACACTGATTGAGAGTTACTGGGCCAGTAAATAACATTGGAATGTTTCATGCTTCAAGAGAATATTTATAAGCTTTTGATAAAGGTTGTTTCATGCTTCAAGAGAGAGTTTATAAGCTTCTGATAAAGGTTTGTTTCATGCTTCAAGAGCGTATTTGTAAGCTTCTAGTAAAGGTTGTTTCATGCTTCAAGAGAGAGTTTATAAGCTTCTGATAAAGTATTTTTCATGCTCCAAGAGAGTATTTATAAGCTTCTGATAAAAGTTGTTTCATGCTTCAAGAGCGTATTTGTAAGCTTCGAGTAAAGGTTGTTTCAGGCTTCAAGAGAGTATTTATAAGCTTCCGATAAAGTTTGTTTCATGCTTCAAGAGCGTATTTGTAAGCTTTGAGTAAAGGTTGTTTCATGCTTTAAGATATTATTTATAAGCTTCTGATAAAGGTTGTTTCATGCTTCAAGAGAATATTAAAGAGCTTCTGATTTTAATATCAGACACTGGTCAAGAGCAAGTGACGAATATTTCTAAAAACATTGCTGTTAAACCTGGACATAGTTTCCAGCTTAGAAACGAAAAGAAAGGTCCTGTACGTATATACAGTATGGTTTTTATAAAACAAATTTGTGTGACAAGTGAAAACTGATGTTTATAAGAAAGTGGTTTGCGACAAGGAAAACTGCTGGCAACTGTACAATATTTATGAAAAATTGATTGAAAGAGCTACGAGTGGTCTTTATAGAGAGGTTTTCTGTATATAGTAAAGCTAGCCTGGTTTGATTGTACCAGACATTTCATGCTGTGCTCAATCATCTTTTTAAATAAGGTTCATTGGTAAGATTTTTTAAAAAGTGGTCAAATTGGTAAGACAAGATACTGTATATATTAATGTATTCTTTGAGTTATAATAAATCAGAAGTCAATGTTTACACATTTTAAACTTGTTTTACTTAATAGGAAAAAGCAAAACAGTTAGAGGAGCCAGCATATGCTACTATTGACATGAACCACAAGTCGAAAATATTAGCTGAATTCCCACAGAAAGACCATCACGAAGAAACACAACAGCGTAATGAGAATGTGTATGTGGAGGTACCAAGGGAAAATGCAAACATGAAAAATGTTGTCATGGAGGATGCAAATTATGCTTCCATTGAGGATACAAATTACGCTTCCATTGTCGATGCAAATTACGCTTCCATTGTGGATGCAAATTACGTTGCCATTGATGATGCAAGTTACACTAAAACATAGGCTTGCACTTTTTCATATGATTATGTTGGTAATTTATCACTTGTAACACCCATATCCCTTCAAATTTAAGTCTATTTAATTTTTATGCAAAGGAATTGTGTTGCAAGTCAAACGTGTGAAATTACACAGCACCAATATCCCTTCAAATTTAAGTCTTTATTTAATTTTTATGCAAAGGAATTGTGTTACAAGTCAAACGTGTGAAATTACACAGCACCAAATAACTTGAATAAGTACAATTGAAGTACACTATTGCACTGGGGGAAATAATACATAACACATGTTTGTGAAAATATATATTAATGAAATGCAAATGCTCTTAACGTTTTAATGCATGAGCATACCTCCTGGTTATATTAAACTTCTCATTAGAAACCTTTATAATTTTATGAGGAACCAGGAGGTCTTATCAGCTTTTAATGAATTTATTTTACATTATATTTCCAATAATGAACCCCCTGGAAAAGCAAACTTGAAACAAAGAAATGGCCAGTGATTTGATATCCATTAAGGGGGTTAATATCTATTGTTTTATTATTTATTATATTATTTATTAACTTACGTTATCATGGGAAATTAATAATACACTTTAGTAATAAGAGGTAATGAAATGTACCATCATAGATTTGTAATTTCAAGTATACATACACAAAAATATTCTTATCCGTTCTTTTATTGATCGTTTACATTTGTTTCAAAAAATTTCTTTTTCTCAAGATTTACAAATATACAAAATACATCTCTTAATTGAAATATTACACCTTCTTCGTTGCCTTGCCGACAAAGTGATCTGGAGCTATTAATATTTTTGACCAACCTCTCGCAAACTAATGAGTTTTTATGAGAAAATGTCAAATACATAATTAAAAGTCAGATTGGAGAGCTGCTAGAATACTTGATCAATCGACACTGTTCACCGAAATCGTACTGTTGTTCCCTCAATGCGTAGTCGTTTCCTTTTCTTTTTTTTACTATTCTGTTGAAATTTTGATGAAAAAGAAGTATATAATGTCCACGTTAACCCTATTTTGTGTTCATTATTTTTAAACGAATTATTTATATGCTCCTAGAACTCTCCATTTCTGTAAGGAACACTGCATATGTAACCTTCAACCCTAATAGCCTGTATACTTGAAACAATTATTATGATTGTACTTTTCACTAGGTTGTATAAAACACAGTCTAGTGTTTTAAAGATTAAATGTTTGCAACTTGTGTATTGCATATCTTTTAATGACGTCTTCTTTTGTGAATTATCGATTGCTAGTTGATGTAAGCTTTAACCCCTTGATGCATAAGCATACCTCCTGGTTATATTAAACTTATTATGGGAAACCTTTATAATTTTATGAGGAGCCAGGGGGTTATACCAGCTTTTAACAAAAAGAAAAAAAAAAGAAAAATAGCAAATAAATGACCAATGATTTGATTCGTTTCCAGGGACACTGCATTAAAGGGTTAAGTAATAGAAAGTCATCCATATGGTAGGACGGAAGTGATCTTATTATGATTTGTTAAAATTGTTTCAATCAGACATGTGGATATGTATGTATGTCTATGTTGTTGTTGTATTCATGTGGCACTCGTAAGTAATCGTATGTTACTTTTTGTTTTTGTATGTTTCCAGTGAATAAACTTATTATAGAAAAATAATAATAAAACTAACTAGAAAAATAAATACGACAATAGACATACAGTAGGCAAATCTACAGACACTTCCGGAATTTACGTCATAACCGTAACAAATGACGTCACATGAAATATTTTTCTAGATTTATGAAAAAACGGATTTCAAATGCAGTTTCCTCGTCCCAAGATATATCCATGCTGAATATTTCAGAAATATACAACAAGTGCATTAGGCTTTGACCGTGGAGGTGTCGTAGCCAAAACAACTTTTCTATTTATCGTGGGGATCTGAAATTTCCCACACCGGTATCATTTTGGACTAGGAAAGCGAATTTGAACATCGTTTTTAATAAAAAGCAACATAGATTTTGTGTCTATTACTTTCAGATTGTGTCAATTGCACTGTAGCAGATGACCGTGCGTCTATTAAATTTTTCATATTTAGTGGACGTTTATTTCGATTATGAATTTGTTATGAATGAATATTTTATTTAAATGCAATTATTGCAGGGGTTTATTGTACATATTAATTTACACACTGTTATATTATGAGTATGTTTATATTATCCATGGCATGACGTATCCATGTCATTGTCAGACTCTAATCAATCCAAAAAATGTGTCCAACCTTCCGACGCTGCCCCTCTTAAGATCTATGGAAAAGTGTCGCTTTTGCTAAAAATGTTTAAATTTGGTGCATATCATACTTTTACTACCAGAAGTTTTATTTATCATTGACCAGGAGGTATAATATTAACATCTTAATAATATATGAAACAGATAATTTATGATAATGTATGCTTCATCAAGGAGGTATACAGTAGGTTTGAATTTATTGTCCATGGTTTTGACACGAATGAATTTATATTATTTCTAATATTTAGTTTTAACTGTATTAGTTGCACACACAGAAAGTAAATTGTAGATTCAGTTGCATGAAAGTAAAACAGCCGGTCTGTTTTCTTTCTTTGTTATAGTTGTGCATATAATTACGTACTCGCTCTAAATAAACACCATGGTCATATTAAAATTCCCCTAAGGGAGTGTTCATATGGTGAGAATCAGCTTCAACCGGATCCCACGTTCTTGGTTACTTTCTGTAAAAAAAAGATTGTGTTTATAAGAATAACGGGCCAGCCTGTCTAGGTGAGATCTCACGACACTCTTGCCGAGATTAATTTATCATATTAACGTAATTTGTCGGGTCAGTCCACCTAGGTAAACTAAAAAGATATACTGTACATGTACGGAGTCAAATTATATAAATAAAATAAACAGCCCAGTTAGGTGCGATAAATATAATCATATGAATCAAAACGTCACACCTAACAGCCTGGCTCATATGAACACACTTCAAAACGTCACACCTAACAGCCTGGCTCATATGAACACATTTCAAAACTTTTATTCTTTTATGAGGAGGTGAACTTTTATCAAATTTATTTTATATTCTATTTCCAAAAATTAACCTACCGAAAAAAGTAAAAAAACAAAGAAATAAAAAATTAAAGTAAAAAAACAAAGAAATAACAAATTAGTGATTGTTTTCTGGAGACACTGTGTATTAAGGTTTAACAATAGTAACTGCAAGAACGGTGCTACCCAGAATGCATCTGTTTGGTACTGAGATCTTTCTTTCCATTGTGCTATATGAAACGTATGTAAATTCTCTTTTGAAGCATGAAACAACGTTTATCAGGCTCTTGTGTATATTCTCATTGGAAACAATATCATTGATATAGAGGGGCTGTAGTCACTGTTGACCTATGCATAAAATAACAGTTGTTTTATGTTTCAAGAGAGTATTTATAAGCTTCTGATAAAGGTTTTTTTTTTGTGCGTGTTTGTTTTACATTATAAACTGAGAAGATTATCCCAATTTCTCAACCTTCCTTTTTCTGTAATTACTCATCGGAATTAATTATTAACTTTAATCCTCTCTAATTACCAGCTGTATTGACGTCATTGCAGCTTATTCCTGCTGATTCGATATAAATATTCAGGTAATCGTTCGGCTGTAAATATGATCGAATGCCATTCAGTGTATTCTTGGACTCGTGCGTAATTTATTATCTGTAACTATATTTCTGTAATATTTATATTTCTGTAATATTTTACGGAAGCCGATTAGGGACTTTTGCTTTTGGTAAAAATGGTAAGCCTCCAACATCAAAATCAAATTTACTTTTTGTGGTTCCTAATGAGCTTCTATACGATTGTATTTAAATTGTATTTAAATTATTACTTGAGTGCATTGCTGAATCATTTTAACTACTCTTCTTATTTCTCAGTGTTACCCCTAGAAAGACAAACAATCATGCGACAAAAAACCAAATAGGAGTAGAGTACCTACAGGTTCCAAGATAACCAAAAGAAACACAAGGTGCCAAATGAACCATAACCAGTTCACCTCAAGTGCTGTTCGAGTGAGTACAGATATAAAGAAAGTTGAGAGTTTAGCTTTACCACTGACATACGAATAAGTTCCTAAGTAATTTGGTAATGAAGAAATCATGGCTATACACCACATTGGAGAGGGATTGTGCATTCCATTTCATGAATATGTTGTTAAACTAAAGTGCGTTGCTAATTAATAATAAGTTTTTTTATATTGATACTTGTGTACATTAAACAAATTTAACCGATCAAATTGTTTAATCAATATGTTTTTAAAGGTCAATTTACACAGCGAAAAAATTTCCGCGAACCGCATGCGCAGTATGGATTTTTTGTAAGCGACCCACGGAAAAGTTTCCTATACATCCTTTCCGTGGACAAGATTTGAAAGTTGAAACTAATCGAACTTTTTTCCGTTGTCCACGCGGAAAACTTACGGAAAAGCCAATCAGAAATCATTATTTTAAAAAACAAGACAGGTGGGGAGAATTCTCTCCACTTTATTGATTAAATAAAGTACAAACAATACTTCGCAAAAACAAGATGAAGAGAGAGTGTCGGAGCATCGTACTGTGAGTCCTTCCGTTATGAATCCTGGTAGAGGGTCAACACCACAACCACCATCAATAGAAACAATATCATATGAGGACATTAGACAAGATTACAGTGATTCTAGTTGTGCTGGACCATGTAGAGAACAATGATGTAATTTTAAATCTCATAACTCCACAAAACTGAAATTTAGAAATGGTAGCTACATTTTAGTTTTGTTATGACATTATTACATACATATACATATATACATACATATATATATATATATATATAATTGTGGCAAAGTGTGATGTGTAGAGAATATCTCTGAGCGGCTGCAGACTAGTTTCGGCCGATTCAGGCCTCGTCAGTACAGCTAGCTCTGAGTTAAACGACCAAGATGTTGTGAGGTCGTAATATTCTCTAGACAACATTTTCCCACAGGCAACTTCCTACTAAATAAGATACAGGTTTTAGAAATATATTTTTTTGCATTCCTTATAGTATGTAATAATAATTGTCACAACACGGTCTTGGTACAGTGCTAACTTTTAACAAAAATATATCTAAATTACTAAATAATATTTTGACAACTTAACAATGAATGTCTGATGTAGACCTGGGAAACATTTCTTTTTTCAAAATAATTTCCAAATATGTTAGCAATGCTTTAAATCTGTCAAATTCAAACAAATAACTACAGATTTTAACTTTTAACACAAGTGCACCTCAATACAAATGCTCAAGTAGAAAATCAGTGTTTTCTTTTTCATTGCATAACTTCTATTGGAAACTTTTCACTATTTTGATTATTATTTTGAATACCTGTGATGCAAAGGAAATGAAAATATAACATTATGTTTTATAGGAAAGGTGTTAACAGATTTGTCTATTAAGTACTTATTCCCTAAACTCTATTTTCTTTTATACGGAAATGAATAAATAAATAAAATACAAAATCAGAATTCAATTGGAAATTAAATAACACGCATCATCTGCTTAGTTAAATCTCTTTATTCAAGATGGTGTCACGAATTACCACTTAACCTCCATTCCACTTAGAAGGGCATAATTATTTCCTGTTAATTAGTGATGTAAAAGGCCGGAAAGTCAAGTTAATTAGCAAACACTGTTCCTAAAACATTAAACAGGGTTAATTAGATCCTGTCAGAAATTCATAAGATGAAAATAAATAAGTACAAGAACAAGACTGAAGGATTATGCTGACTACAAAGTGATTTCAAATTAACAAAACTTTAATTAGCAAAATTTCAAAAGAAACAAATAACCAAAGATATAGACATTAACTTTTTTAATAACCAATCTCCTTCTAGGTAGTTAGAAACATAATTTGTGACATTGGATTAAGATGATCCATTTTACAAATTATCGTCACAAAAGTTTGTTTACTGGCCAACATCAAAATTTATTTCTTGCTTGCTTTTTGTTTTAAGGGAAAAAATGGTCTTGTCTTCTGATGCTGCCTAACTTAACTTAATTCCTAAGGAGAATTGCCCTTCTTGCTAAAAATGTTTAAATTTGAGGCATATCTTGAGGATATGTATAAGGTGCCGTAGGGGACAAATCTCTAAAAAACAAATTTCTGCTCTCAAATAAATATTTTAGTGTCTAAATATATTTTTTCTCATAGTCTAATAAAAAGATAATGAGTCTATTTTTTTACTTTGATTTCTAATAAATTATTTCCATGTCATTTTCTTTGGTTGGTGTTATCTAATAAATTTATTTCGCGTCTATTT
>JANTOQ010637343.1:0-10383 GCA_027564595.1 Bythotiara depressa
ATGGGATGGGATGGGATGGGATGGCGAGTTGGACTTGCAATCTTGAGGCTACGAGTTAGAGTCATAGTTTGTGAGCGTCACAAGCGATGCATCCTTGATGTAATGTAATATACGAATGTGCTCATGTGGTGTAGTATTATGAAATGTGCATATTTGTAAAGCTCTCTGAGCTGAAAGATTAGAAAAAAATGGTTTATGAAAACGTGGCATTCCACCTGGTAACTCAAATCATCATTTCTTAATCCCTGCAATCTTTAAATCTGTTCCTTCACTAAGTAAAAAAACAAAAAAAACAATATCAATGAACCGGCAAACGACTAGGTAGGTCAAGGAAAACCCGACGGACAATATACACGTAAAGACGCTGCACTCTATTGTCAAAGATACTGCCAGTAAATAACAAATCAAATATAAAAATCTGTCAAAACGTTGCGATTGTATCCAATGACAGGACATAAAATATTTCTATTTATAGCATCGTCAAGATAGTGTCATAGAAAGTATGATAATCCGACGACAATCGCGATACTGTGGAAGTGAGATACCATGTTTGTGGCGGCCACCATGGCAAGAAACAGCTTGGTTTTTCACAGTGTTTTTGTTTTTTGTTGAAACCGCCATTAAACGGGGCGTTGCTCAATGTTTTTAGAAGAAAATTCCAAATTAATCATTTCCTGGTGAAAAAATATTTGGAATCTTGTGACAACACGGTTACATTACATTAATAGCATTGTACGCACAGGACTATCATGGAGAAATGTCAGCGTTTCAACATTTCAAAATTGTAAGAAATGTGTTGCTTTTTCGCGGTATATCATAAAGATTTTTCTTTATTCTTGGTACAGAAGAAAATTTTACAAACCATAAAACTATACATGGCCTCCCCTGAGTTACATGTAAATATTAGTCCACCTTAAAGTCACTGGACCCTTTTCATCTACTCTACATCCCCTTTTACAGTCTCCTCGTTTATTATTTTTCAAATTATTTCCAACCCCCAATTGTTAGTTATCCTGCACTTTATTGGTTAGACTTCCTTTGGCGCGTACGTCTTCTGGCAGGAAGTTAAATTGTTGATATCTGCAAGTTTGAGATAATACTTTTTAATCTTTTTAACCTCTTGTTAAAACAATTTGTAAAATATTTTCACCTTTCTGTAATCACCCTAAGCCTCGTTTCCAGGCAATTTGTTAACAAATTTGATCATTAAAACAGATGTAATGCTTTCTAGAAATATGGTATGATTTAAAACAGGATATAATGCTTTCTAGAAATATGTTATGATTTAAAATCTTGAACATAAATAAAACTTACGTTGGAGAAACCGATTCTGAAATCCATATTTTATAAAATTCAAACGAAATTTTCAAGTGATGTTACAAAAATTTATTTATTTCAGGAAAGGTCTATTTCCAAGATATTTTAGAAATATTATAAGACCTTAACGCTTTAATGCACAGCTAAATGGACAAATTAATTACAGGAGGTAAAAAATTTTTATTCCCATCACCATGTAATAATACCTCGAAGTCAATAACTTGATTTGATTTTGATTTTGCAAGGACCATGTGATTAAATTTCAAATTAATACAGATATGTTGATATGTGTGTGTTCCTACTGTCTGTCCCAATATATCTTATTTGCATTTGTTGCATGTTATGACACGCACACACACACACACATATATATATATACGGTAAATTTTGGAGCAATCAAATGGTGTCTTCACTTTAAAAGGTGTTTCTCGGTGTTTAAATTATTTGAATTCCGTTCCCTCCTTGATTAGCCAGGAATTCCCAGCTATTCTTCCGAATATGCCAACCATTAATGAAGGAAATGAAACTGGAATTTAGGAGAAAAAAAAATATTAGATACTCTTATAAGCCCTCTGATTCTTCATAAAATTATATTGATTTTCGATACAAAATAGACAATTTCCAGGAGGTATACTTATGCATTAAAGGGTTAATTCTACCAGATCTCGCAGATACTAAGAAATAGAATTTAAAAACGTATTTGAGCTATTGTTAACATTTTAATGCACAAGCATACCTCCTGGTTATGTTAAACTTCCCATTGGAAACCTTTATAATTATATGAGAAACAAGGGGTTCTTATCAGCATTATAATATACATTATATTTCCAATAATTAACCCGCTGGAAAAACAAAAATATCAGAGAAATGACCAGTGATTTGATTCCTTTCAGGGGACACTATTCGTTAAAGGGATAAGTAAGTCTAGATGAGTTGGAACTCCTACAAAATTTCAGATTTTGAGACAAAAGTACGGGTTTCTTCGAAACAATAAAAAGTTTATAAGTAGTTAATAAAGAAACAACTTACTTAAGAAGGTAAAATTATTTCTAAGAAAACGTACCAATAGGATTCGATTAACATTAATGACGTTGTCAAAATTTCTGTTTATGGGAGGTCTAGTATATCAAGAAAGTGAAGTTTAAAACGTTTATCGATAAGATGATGGTACAGCCCCTATAATTGACTAACTACTTTCCGCAGCGTTATTAACCATTTCCAGTATATACATACCCCCCGCTGATTGTATAATTTTTTCCTGTATGTTTTAACAATTTTATGAAGGATCAGGGAGTAGTAACTTTATTTATTTTCTCTTATATATTTTTATTAAAAACATCGCTATAAGGGAAATGAATAATGATTAAGTGTATTTCCTGAGAAAACAAACACACCTTTTTGGAACCACTGACCTTGATTTTTTTATACTTTATCTAAATATACCTAAATAAGTGTTTATTGTGAGGAATGCAGTAACAGAGTCAACATTCCTTCTGTAGGGCCGTAAGTAGGTTAAGATATTAGGGGGAAAGGCTCCCCTACCACCTACTCCCACCCCTATGGTGGAACAATGCCGAAATTCTATTTAGAAACAAGCACTTCTAGATCGTCTTAAATGCACGGAATTGCTATAGGAATAGAGTATAAAATTAGTTGTAATATATGGAAAATTAGAAAGCGGCAAACGATGATGTTAGTTAAAATGTACTACAATATAAATCGGGACCAGAAAAAATGTTCCAGTTATGGAATGTTCTATTTAGGGGAAGTTGCTGCAAACAGACAACAGACTGGTAGGGATAAGAAACAAAGAAAAAAAACATTTTGTGTAACTGATGAATCAATTCTTGTTCGAAAACAAAAGCAGCTAAGAACAGTTAGTCAGTACTTATTCCAAGTAATTTAAAATAGATTGCTGCTTTTTGGAAACCTTTTCTTCCATTACAGCATGTCATGCTGACCATTTTGGTTGGCTGACGAACTTCATATTTTCGTGGAAAATGTTTTGTTGTAGTATTACGAAAAGTTCCTAAATAACTTTTTATTTAACTTAAGAAACTACTTTTTGTTTGTTACGTTTCCTCTGTTTTATTATATTATAATTAGATTTGTAAGTTCGATTTATGGGGAGAAATTTTTTCAAGGGACATTTGCAAGTATTCGAATTACGGAAATTATGCGAATTATGAGGGTTCGAATTTTTTTATGATGATTTCTTAAGAAATTCTTACGATGCCTGAAATTTCGTTCTAACTACGGAAAGTTCGAATTACGGCGTTTCGAATTATGGACCGTATACTGTATAAACAAGAATGATACACATATTTACGACTTTTCGTGATAAATGAGCTTAACTCACATTATAATATTATAATGGCCTCCTTCCCACAGTAGTTACAGCCCTGTTCTACACAAGCGTTACTAAAAATCCAGCGAAATGTTATTTTGATTTGTAAGAACTTAAGGAAAACGTATATTCTCCCTCATTCGTTTACATGGTCCTTCGTGGTTAACAAATATGGTACAATATAAAAATCGTTATATCGTATTTCCTCGAATAAGCGCCCAGCCCTGAATAAGCACCCATCCTCGAATAAGCGCCCACCCCTTAGAAAGCAAAGATTAAATAAGCGTCCAGGGAGCCTATTTGAACCAGGCAAACACCTGCACGTTCAGAGAAATAAAAACTCCAGAGAAATAAAAAAGTCTTTGCAAGGTATTTAAGTCATACATTTATTTTGAAAATAAAGTTTTTTTTACAAATATTTTTGTATCCATGAACATTTTTCTAAACATAATGGATGCCCAAAATTGTTTATTAACATGTGGTATTTTTTGTAGGAGCAATATGTTAAGGGTATCTCGAAAGATGGTAATGTGTAAAGCAAAGTCGATGTATGACGCTAAGTGCCAAATTGCTGAGGATAAGGAGCTGTTTTACGCGAGTCGAGGTTGGCTGTCGAATTTCATGCACCGTTATGGCCTATTGTTAAGACTACCGTGGCTGATCAGTCGACAAGATTCTTATGTATTTGATTACCATTCTCCGCCTTACGAAGAAGTTTAACTACATCCCGTCTAACATAATTGCCATGGATGAAACAGCTGTTTGGGCGGATATGGTGTCGGATAAAACAGTAGAAAAAACTGGGTCAAAGACCGTCTCAATGAAAACCACTAGCCACGAGAAAGTAAGAGTAACCGTTTTCCTTGCAGCGAAGGCCGATGGCACTAAACTAAAGCCGTCCATCGTATTTGCTGGTGCTAAGCGTGACGCTAAAGATTTGAACGAGGAATTTAGATCTGGTTGCATTGTGACATCTACAAAAAATGCTTGGATGAATCAGGAGCGGACTGTTAACTGGTTAAAACTGGTTCTTCGTACTTTTCTTTCGGTCGCCAACTATTGGCCTGGGATTCGTTTGAGTGCCACATGATGTCACAGGTAAAGGAAGTTTCAAAGAAAGCAAACGTTGATATGGTGATTGTACCAGTGTGTACCAAATATTTTGTGGAATCGCCCATTCAAGATGCATATGGCAGGGCAATATGACGAATTCATGAATGGAGGAGTTCATGAGTTTACTGCTGCTGGTAACATGAAAGAACCACCGAGGTAGAAAATTGTCGAATGGGTTCTTCACTCCTGGAACAAGATCACAAAAGAAATAATAATAAAATCTTTTAAAGTTTGTGGATTAAATGTTGCCAATGATGGATCTGAAGGCAATAAGATACATTGTTGTAGCAGTAACCAACCGTGCAATTCAGGTGCCGAACGGTTAAATACGAACCTGGCAATCCTGAATGAACCTCCAACTGATCCTTTCGCTAACATCACAACATCTGATGTTGAAGATGCGATCGAAGAAAAGTTCCTGCGATGTTGACCATGAAACTGTAGTTTAAAGTGTTTTTCATTAAGATTAAAATGTGGTTAAAGCAAATCAAGATTTTTAAGTTTAGAAATAAAGGCCTCCTTCGAATAAGCTTCCAACCTGTTAAGGTGAAATTTAAATAAGCGCCCAGGGAGCTTATTCGAGGAAATATGGTATGTAAATAAATAGTTTTCGTATTATATTAAAATAAAATTATGTTTTAGCGTCAGTTAGAAGCAACATCTATAAAATAGTTTCCGACTTTATTACAAAACGACTTCTCATTTTTTCGAATGAGACATTCCTAAATAAATGTTTATTCTTAACTTTTCCTTCTACATAAATGTTGTAGTTAAGGCGGATTTCCACTTAATTTCGTATTTCGCAAGCGAAATATTTTTATTTAGACCAGATCTAGTCTGTTTACTCGGGAAATCGGAACCACGGAAATTCCCGCATGGCGCGCGGAGCAATTTTTAAAAGTTGAACTGTTTTTTCAAATTTCAAAAATTGTTTCGCGCGAACACAACTTTGAAAAGTAAACAATGGCGTATCTAAGGAGATTCGCTTGCGAAATGGGAAATGAAGTAGAAATCGGCCTTTACTTTACATAGCATTCTAAAAATGAAGCGAAATGTTCTTTTGATTTGGTTTTTCGAATGTGTTCTTTTAATTCTTTTGTAAATAGAACAGATTTGGATCGTTATACATATTGATCCACAATTACATTTGCAATAAAAAAATTATGATTGCATGAATACTGGGTTTGTGGGTTACTTGTGGTTAAATAAAGTATATTATTATATACGTCACTCAAAAATTTGGTTTGCTTTTATGAAATCGGATTTCAGAGTCGGTTTTCCCGTCAAAAGTTGTATTTATATTCACGATTTTAAAATCGAACCATTTTTCTAGAAAAAACTACAGCTGTTTTAATGTTTTGATTTTTTTAACAAACTGTATGGAAACGAAGCTTAGGGTGATTGCATAATTATTTAGAGAGCTTTGACCATACAATAGCCAAAACAACCATTCTACGTATCGTAGATACTTGAAATTTTCAACAAAAACATGTTTTAGATATGTTTGTACCATTTCTCATAATAAGTTTATTTTGGGGAATTTTGAGAAAGGTCTATTCGTTTGACTTGTTTAAAAGCTGGTTTCCCATAGGTTTCCAATGAGAGGTGTATGCAGCGCAGGTGGTTATACCTCGGTATTAAATGGTTAATTTTAATGACACATAATCTTAATAATAGCTACATAATTTGAATCGAATTAATTGGGAGTAATTAGAGTGGTTGCGGTTTACGTTTGATTGCGTCTAATCCAATCAAACTCATTTACAATTTCTGTATTTCCATCAGATTCCATGTCACCACGTTATTGTTCCTAAATGCAGTTGAGAAAAAGTAAACTAGACGCTGACGTAAAAGCGGTTATGTAGAGTCTAAAGTCTTACTCTTGCTTTTATTTAAATTTTACAGACCGACTGATTCATATTATACTCATGATTTGACCACAGACAACAATTATGTTTGGCGTCGTCTTCAACTTAGAGCATTGCCTTCTTACGTATGGCAGGATAACGGATATGTATTTTTGAATGACACACCATTCCCTATTGATGATTGTGGAATAGTTTCCATGTTATTTATATTTATTCATTATTTTTATATTTATTCATTATTTTTTATATTTATTCATTATTTTTATATTTATTCATTATTTTTATATTTATTCATTATTTTTTATATTTATTCGTTATTTTTTATGTTTATATTATATTGTTATATTGTTCTGAAATATACGGGTTTAAGAACAGTGGTAACACGTTGGACCAGAAATCCAGAGATTCACTAGCACACAGTGAAGAGGACGAGTACGACCTATTCGTAAAAATCCATAGCTCATATGTACATTTGTGCGGCACAAGCTTTGCCAAGAATTCAATGTGCTCCTGTATTGAAATATATAAGGAGCTGTAGGACGTTGGCAACATTTTGGACTCCCAATCCAGAGGTTAGGAGCTCGAGTCCAATGACGAGGACGAGGACGAGGACGAGGACGAGGAAGTCCTCTTCATAAAACGTCTATGTTTATGTTTCATTTGAAGATGACACATCTCCGCAAATAATAATAAAACCTCAAAATTAAAAAAGTTACATAATGTGCTATTAAAAGAAACTTTAATAATAGTTATTTTTAGATCGTCGATCGTCGCTGGGTGTTGATAGAACATGTGGTGATGTACAAACGTCTGGTGTAAATATAAATCCATAAGACATGTTCTAACAACACCCAAGTAACTATCTAGAACAAAATGGAATAGATTATATTAGTTTTAAATTTGCTTACTACAGGAATGAAGAATGTATACATTATCTCCGGAATGGAATCAAATCATTGGTAATATCATCGCTATTTTGCTTTTTCCAGGAAGTGAATTATTGCAAATATTTTGTAAAATAAATTAACTGAAAACTGATTAGACCTCCTGGTTCCTCATAAATTCCATAATGTTTCCAATGGAAAGTTTAATATAACCAGGAGGTATGCTTACGAAGGAAAGGATAAATAAACACGGTTTAGAAATGACTATTTTTGTGTTTTTTCAACATAACTGTGGTTTATGTGATTTAACAAATTATTATAAATTATTGTTTTCATTTGATATTGGTGTAATAAAAATACCATAGACTTCACCAAACAAAAGATACAGTAACCTTAATCAACATAATCACAAATAACAATAACCGCAACAACACAAGAAACATGTTGTTGTTATTTGTTTGCTTGCTTTCAATTAAGTAATGGGTGAAATAATTGCTTAAGACAAGATTTCCACTGCTTACGTAAATGGGAAAAAATTGATTACAGAAGGAAAAATATTCAAGGGACCAGAAATAGCAATAACGACTTGACAGCATCTCTGCGAAATAAAATTTTAATAAAACCAACATTATTTTTTCTTTCATCCCTTGAAAATTAAAATTAAAAACACGAAATAACATATTCCTTTTCAGAAATTAGTAAAACTTTGTTTTTGTACGGAATTTATTTCATGACATAACTCCTCAGTAAATAATATATTTATACATAAAATTTGATATTGTTTCAAGCCAATCAGAAATCATTTTACAACTATCTATAAATATGGTTAACACTTTCTTAAATTTAAGTACATGCTGTCACAGCCTCGTTTTCATAAAAAAAAAAACTAATTTCTTTAAACAAGTGTAGAAGCTGCAATAATTATCCTTGGATGCTAAAACTTTTCAGATTTATGTAATTTTAATCGGTTAATACGAATATGAAATCAATTTGTTACAAAAAATAAAATGTAAACGATTTACAACTTTTGATGACGTAATTTCTGGAAATACCTTACAACACACATTCAAATATTACATAAATGGCTTCAACTTGTAAAGCACAACACAAATAACCATAACATACGGCAACCTCGTCCCCAGGGCCTCGTTATTGCCTCCGATATAAAAAAGATAAACAGGCCCTGAGGACGAGGTTGGATCTACTGGGTTTTGCAAAAAGAACTATCTTCCTCAAAAATGTCATTGGTGGGATATATGAACTGGTAATCTCTGGAATGTAAAACCACATCGTTACCACAGTACGTACAAAGAGATCTTTAAAAATAAGAACTTAAAATATTTTCAGTTTATATTTTCTTAGTAAAAACATAATTATTTTTATTACGGTTAGTCAGTGTCATGGTTAGGGTATATTTCCTATAAAAAAATTTGCAATAACCCGCGGCTTCTATTATTTTTTTGGATTTTTTTTTGCGGCTTTTATTCGAGGGCGACTTCTATTCAAGAAAATACGGTATATAAAGTAACAACATAAAAGAAAAAACACTCCATTAATATTGTAAGTATTTACAGGCATTGACTAAGAGAACCCCCCCCCCCCCAACAACGTTAACCGAAGTTACCTAACCTCTGGAGATAAGCGAAATATTGCTCTAACTTTCCTTCCCAAGGCCAGTGTGTGATCAGTCGATGGCTCCTAATGGGATGACAACGCTGGATTTAAAGCGTATCGGAGTGATGGAGTATCGATTCCGATGTTCTCAGGCCAGGAATCGAACTCCGACTGCATACCAGTCAACTAGTCAACGCAGTTCTCCTTTAAACAATATGAGAGGTTTTAATTTAATATTATTTTAGTTTTAGTCTTATTAACTTGTACGATTTCGACATTATATTTTGTCATTGCAAAATGCATTTCAACATGTTTCATACAAATGACACGTGGAAATGCTCTTAAAAATATATTGGTTTATATAATTATCTTAACCATTAATGCACCAATACCGTAATTACATGGTTTCTATTCACGTAATTACATGGTTTCAATTCACGTAAGTAAGGAGGAGTTAAAACAATATACACCATTTATGTAATTTCTCTAAATTAACGCGGCCTTTTTTAACTCGAATTTCCCTATTTTAAGATTTCGAAATAATCGATCACCTATAATCATATGCGTGCAACGCATTATTTGATGTGGCGTAAAACGTTTTGACTCCTCCACAGCATTTACAGGGACATGTATGAAATATTGCTTCAGTATTTAAGCCTTTAATGCACAGTGTCTCCGGAAAGGAATCAAAACATTGCATCATGGGAAGGAATCAAAACATTTCTCATTTATTTGCTTTTTTGCTTTTTCCAGGGGTTTAACTATTGGAAATATAATACAAAATAAATTTTGTGAAAGATGATAAGACCCCCTGGCTCTCCATAAATTATAATGGTTTCCAATGGGACGTTTAATATAACCAGGAGGTATGTTTATGCATCAAAGAATTAAGTAATACACGAACACAGAAGAAGTGTTTAGGAGCGAATCCAGAGGAGGAACCTCTCGACAGTCGCTTTGCCATTCTACACTAATTATAACAATAGTTCCAAAGTACAGTTTTCGACAATTTAGAAAGTTAAATCTTTAACAACTCTTCCACTGGTCATCCGTGGTGCACCCTCCCTCCTACAAGTACAAATAATCCAGCAGTTGCCTTTCTAGATCTGTCCTTGACGTAGTACTGTCATAATCGAGTCCCAGTGTCCATCATTTTTTGGTTACTACAACCCTTCACAAAATATTTGAGACATTTGCAGTTTTAGGCCCTTTTCATGTTCTCTCCATATTTATAAGAGCG
>JANTOQ010637454.1:0-10382 GCA_027564595.1 Bythotiara depressa
TTTTCAAGACTTTTTCTCTCAGAAAGGCATTATTTTTCAAGACTAAATAGTGAAAAACATACTATTTTTCAAGACTCAACTAAAACCAACCAATTAAACTTTTTATACTAACGTAAATAACGAAGAAGGTTGCCAAGCGCCACAGGCAACTTTTTTAAAAAACAAGATACATATTACATTTTATTCTTTCTTCCACTGTTATGATGTGAAGTATTTTAAAAGAAAAATGAAGACTATCACATGAATGATTTTTCAAGACTTTTCAAGACTACTCAGGAACTTTCTGAAATTTCAAGACACAACTGAAAAAGATAATATTTTTCAAGACTATTCTCTCCAACATCATCCCTATAATAAGAGTTATTTTTGACAAAATTATGTGTAAAATGTTTGTCAACTTATACCCCATGTATACCCCCCCACCCCTTTATACAATTAAATAAAAATGGTTCAGGGGTCGACTTATACACAGGCATGTAATGGTAAACATCAAAATACTAAATTCAGTGTTTACATTTTACTTCAAAACAACTTCTACATTAAAATTATTTTTAAAAGTTTTTATTTTTGCATTAAGGACAACTAACTATTACTTCCTCAATCACTGTCTATAAAAACTGATGACAAAAAATAAAAAAGTAATCTAAACATTTTCTTGCTTTCTTATCTCAGAATAGAGAAGTTCTTGCTTTATATTTAACACCCCATTTCCATGCTAACATGGGTAAGACAATTTAAATATAAACTGCTTTAGTTTACTTTACCACACCAATAAACAGTGCATTGACAAAATTAAAGATATTACAAATGGAGGGAAGCAATGAAATTTCAGTTGAAGAAATAAAAGTATACTCTTTTTACATCAACTCAGCCAACACAACAAACTTTGCTAGAAATATGTCATGTGTAATAACAACTTCATGATCATCACAGATAACGTGATAAGTCGCTGCTAGTTAATTTGGGTTTTATGGAAAGAGACAATTTATTCTAATTGTGTTATTTCGCTATTTCTTCATTTCACTGATTAACATTAACCATTTTTAAACCAGCTATCTATACGACAAATCTCTCAGATATTGCATTAAACTTGATGTGGTTGTGGGGAAAAACTTTCACATCTTTCCTGGTAACGTTGGTCCTTCTTGTTACTTCTTGTTTAGAATACACACCTCTAAAATATAACTGTCAACTTTGTAATTAGATGCCAGATGTAGCAAAATGATGGAGGACATACAAAAAATTTCATGTTTTTTGGTAAAGCAGTCACTTTATTGTTGATCCAGTGGAAATATATGAAATGAAATACAGCAAGAAGCCATTATGACTTTAAAAAAATAAATGAAATAGCTGTTTTAGGTTTATTTCATCATAATTCTTGTGAAGTAGCACTGTCAGAAACAAAGTTTGTGATGTTAGGGCTGCACCAATTATTTTTCTGTATTAGTTCCTGATTTGAAAAGCAAATAAATAAAATAATCATAAAAGCTGTGTGGTGCAATTTTGTTTTAGTCTTTTAACCCTGGAATTAACTTGTTACTAATTTATTTGTTGTTTTCATTTTCCCAGGGGGTTAATCATGGGAAATATAAGGAAAAATAAATTTGGTAAAAGCTGATATGACCCCCTGGTTCCTTGTTTAATTATATAGGCTTTCTATAAGAACATTAATTTATTCAGGAGGTAAATCCATTAACTGTAAAATTTATTTATTTATTTATTACTAATCTCTGTATGTTTTCTGTCCCTGTAAACATTTAGTATGCCAGTGCTAAAAATCATATTTTACATAAACATTATCTACACGCAAAAACAATAAAATCCCACATACAGTGAATCTTTAGGAAAACGTGTTTTTTTTCTTCATTTTACCTGCGGCTGATTTCCAAACTGCAACTTCACTTGATCCAAATATGACAGAGCATCTTCAACCTAAATAAAAAAGTTCATAGGCATGTAGAAGATGCACTAAAGTACCATCAACATCATTTCCTGTATACTTCAGAAAATAACCTGCTTTCATTAAGTGACATGAATTCTACCAACTTTGACTTCATACTGCTCCGTGATAAAATCTTTCAATCGATACAAAATTTATATTGCTGGGGCAAGTTTCAAATTATATTCATTTCAATTCAACATTTTCTTTCCTCAGTTTGTTTTCACAGGTGGAAATATGAACTTATAAATCAGGGTAAGTATATTTATTGTCTGTTTCTTAACAACAGATATTGCATTTGCAACCCAAATTTGTACTTCTAAGCTACTTGTTTTTTTATTTTTCAAAAATATATTTTTAAAAGGTAAGCAAGGAACAATGAGCAGAAAAAGCTTTGTGACTAGACTAGAAATAATTAAAAAATCATCAGACAAAATTTCATGCTAAGTTGAATCCTGAAATTAGCATTTTAGTCTACTGGTCTCAAGGAAAATAGAGCCATAAAATCTAACTGCTGTTTAATTCTTCCAAACAAAGATAATGTTTACAGGAAAGAAACTAACCTTCAGCCTCTGGTACTGCTGTTGTCCAGCAGTTGTTGTATGTGTTGGATTTGCTGTCTGTACATGTGTTTGATAGGTTGGCTAAAGAAGGCAAACAGTAAGAAATAAAAACTAACAACAAAATATACACATCTGTAGGAGGAAAACAAGCAGTGAAGAAAACAAGCAGAATATAAGATATTCTGGTAATACAGATTTTGCAGATGTTTCCTGTTTGTGTTTTTGTTGTTTTTTGTTGTTGTTCTGTTTGTTGTTGTTGTTTTATTGGGTTTTTTGTGTGGTGGTGGGGGTGGAGGGAGTTCAATAACCAATACAATCATTTTTTTAAAAGTTTTATCAAACACACAGAAATCTATATATATATTTGATTGGTAAAAATTTAATAACATTTGATTCTTTCTCCTTGCTTTATTATTTTGTATGGGTTTTGAAATTTTTTTGTTGATATAAAATTGAAATTGAATAAACAGTAGACTCCAGGTGAATCTTAGTACTTTAAAAAAAAAATTTCCTCAGTTACTCATATTTATTTCATATTGAGTATACTGCATGCTTTATGGTCACACCAATGTTGTTATGCAAGATAATAGACACACCTTGAAGTGTTTATGCTAACAAAAAAACCTAATTGAGAGAGAGTATATTAAACTATTTAACTTCTTCAAAAAGGACATTGCATGTGATTATCGCAACCAAATATGTGCTAGAATATGCACTGACTTCCCAAATACCACTAAGAATTTCCTTGATTTTTATGAAAATCGGAATTCACATTTTTGTGTTTCTGATCCAGATATATACCAGCATGGAAAATTTCAGATCAATACAGAAAATAGAAAGGTGTTGGCTCCAGCACCTCCACTTTCATGTGATGTCATTGGTCATGGTTATAATGTCAATTTACTACTATTCTTTAAGAAAAGCATATATTTAATGAACCTTTTAACATATTTCTAAACAATGCTTTGTTATAAGCATCGCTTGTAAAGTTTTACCTCGTAGTGACACATAATCTTAAAAGCTAAAAATACCTTCTATTTCATGTAGATAATTTTTTATTTATTTACACAATTGGGTGTGTACGAATGAACAGAGAATCACAGCTGTATCTACTTTGGACTCAATCCCCCCTGCCCCACTCTTCCCCAAATCGATGAGTTTTTTTCTGAGCCTGCTACAATAATCAACCTTGATAATTATTTTCTTATTTGCCTTGTTATAATTAGTAATCTACTGTACAACAAGAAATTATAACAAGGTGAAAACAAATACCTTTGCTGGTGGATGTCCAGGTGGTTGTGAAGGTGGTAAATGACTAGGAGCAACTGGCTGTGGAGGATTAGGTCTGGAAATAAAGACAAGCAAAATAAATTAATCATGGCATAACTACTAAGGTGCAACAACATGACAGAAGGAAACAAAACTTTGTTCAAATTACACTTAGTATAATAATAATAAATTGGGGTAGGAAGATTGAAATACTTTGCTAAAATTCCCGATGTAGATAGTTACGGATGGAAAGATGGTGCGAAAATATTATATCTATTTCTCTATTATTGGCTCTTGGTGTATTCTTTCATTATTCATTCTAATACTTCTATTTTCATTACATACTACATTAAAATTTATTTCTATTAACAAATGATCTGATAAGAAAGATGTTTTCCTACTGTTTTGCCATTGCCAATGAGTTCTTTCCAATGACATCACTGTAAGAAAAACATTCAATTGAACTTTGACCTCACTTTACTATTACTTCATATCAGGATCAGAGAATCCTGATTATTATAACATCTCATTCATTACAAATTTACATTACAAAATAATTCAAGTGTTATAATAATTTTGTTCTGTAAAGTGTTTCTTACCGACCAGGCATACTAACATATTACATTTGACACATAATGACAAAATAATGTAGACAAAAATTGTGAAGGATGCCAATTCTGCAATACTTCAAGAAAACATTGTACAGTTGTGCAAACAACACCTTACTGGAACTAAAAAACAGTAAGACTATTCTTATGTATTCTTATATTGTAACATATTATACATACTGTACTATATATATATTCTCTATTTTTGCATTTTTCCCTTTTGTAAATAATCCCTTTCTTTGAAAAGATGTGTCATTTTCACATTGGCATTTTGCACACAGCATAATTTCACTGGTTTTATAAAAAGTGACAGTAACAACATAATTACTTACACTGCAGCCCCAGCCAAGTGTGGAGTTGCGAATGGTGGCCTTGGCAAACTATCTCTCATTTGTTCAAAACTGTGTGCTAATTGTCCAGGAGCTGGTGCAAGAACTGGGTGAGAAAAAGCAGTTGCGTGTCCTGATAAACCAGGTGGATGTGATCCAGTCGGTAAACCAGGTGGGCCAGGCCGCCTTCCACCATACACTTCAGGATCATCGTGATTTCGTTTCATATTATCTGTTAGATACCTTACAGTAGGTAATAAATAAAATATAATATAACAAAAACAGAACAAATAATATGTACTTGTGCTGTTTGAGAAATTTGTACATTACAGTGCTGGAATGTTATTTCTTCACTGGTTACCCATAAGACAACTAAACACTCCTCCTCCTTGACTCTAAAATTTGCTAATAAAATAGATTTCAACTTTCCTGAGACTTTTTGGAGATAAATTGCAGGATAATAGTGCCACCAAGGTCAGAAAATTTGGCACAAACTATTGTTTCATTTACAGATTGTTTATGCAGAGTCACAGTTGCATAGCTGATATTTCATTCACCTGAGGAATTTCATCCCATTAAAATAATTGGTTTTTAACTATTTAAATTAAACAAAGACTTATTTGTCAGCAAAAATCTCAGGAGGTCTTCACATTTGCAATACAGATTCATCTTTATAACTTCTATCAATGTATATACCCTAATACACTGCATATAAGGCCACCCACTTAGAAGGCTATGGCCTTATTATCCGGATATAAGGCAATGGCCTTATATCTGACCAACCAGTAGACACCCTCAAACCTGCCACTATGACTTATTTACCCGAAAAAATAATATTGAAAATCCATAACAAATATCTATGCCTTCATGTTTCATTACATTTTCTTTTTAATATATCATTTATTACAAGTATTGTTTTGTCCATAGCATATGTTGGACCCTTCAATATGTATCGACAGGGAACTTCCAGGCCGTTATTTCTTTTACGCGGCCCGTCATTGTTGCCATCAGCTGCCAAAGCATAAGTTATCATTTTTGATAGACACTTTGGAACATGTCCCACAACCTTTCCTTGAAGAGTCATCTTTCACTGCATGTCGATCATAACTATTTTCGTCAAATGCACCTAATTTTTATAAGACCATGGCCTTAATCTGAACAACATTTTCCTTTAAAATTAGCAAAAAAAATTAGAATATTAGTTTATAAGGCCATGGCAGTGCATCTAAATCATAAAAGTACCATTCTGAGGTGTGCGGTGTTTTCTTCCCTGACAAGTTATAGTTTATTACATACAATAAGATTTAATGTATGGTAGACTTCTTGGTAAGATGTAGTGTAAAAAATTTCAAGGAAGAGTCCGAAGACAAGTCCAGATGAATCCAGATGAGTAATAATAATAATTCAAATTTAAATTTTAAATTACTTGACCTTAAGATAGGCAAGTCAAAAATGTTTTAATGAATATTTCAGCAACACTCCTATGATTACTAAACCTGAAAATATTATGAATCCCCTCGGCGCTAAGTTAATGATATTTTAAACAACTTTTTTATGCTAAACAACGTAAACGAAAACGATTGTTTATGTATACGAACAAAATCACTAGTTTTGGGTAAATGAACTTTCGTTTAGCAACAAAAGCAAATTTCCAGGCCTGATGTGCAATGCGGTAATTATTAATTATTTTCTAGTAATGATGACCAACAAAGATTTAGTTCATTACATTGCAACAGTTCAACAAATGTACATTCTTGTGTATATTAATATATCTTTTTTTTCTACAAAAACCTACCAAAATCATCTCAATCAACAAACAACTAAACTTATAGACTATTATAGTATATGGAGGAAGATTTTTCTAGGGGGAGAGTATGAATGAGATTTATTGATTTACTACAGTGGAACTCGTGTAATTCGAATTCTGAGGGGACTGAGAAATTCGTTCGAATTACATGATTTTCAAATTATACGATTATCCCGTCATTAAGGAAATCTGAGGGGACCGAAAAATCTGTTTGATTTAGATGATTTTTCGAATTATAGGAGTTCAAATTACATGAGTTCCACTGTATATATGTTGAGAAAGGAAGGTTTATTAAAGTATGTTTAATTATATTCAATTTACACCCCTGGAATGTTTAGAAACAAATTATAAACATGTTAAACAGGAACTTATTAAATAGGAAACAATAATAATAATAGTTTCAGTAGCAAATAAATAATTTTACATATATACATATATAAATAAATAAACATATATTTTATAAATAAAGATAAAGATAAAAGATTAAACTATTAAAACTTGTTAAATACGAGACAGTCAGACTGTAAAATAAATAAACAAGCTGTTTGGTTTGAAAATACAGTATACCTTCAAACTTTGGATGGTTTCCACATACTCTATTTGGCATACTAGATGTTTAGAAGTTTGAGCACATATACTCTCAAATACAAGAATCTAAAAGTCTTTATTACAGTATTCTATAAAATTACAATTTGAGGAGTTGTTCCTATTTACTTCCATCTTGTGTTTAATTGTTTGTTTAAAATTATTCCACTGAGAATTAATAAAAACCAGGCTATGCGCCCTGAACACAGCAACACAGACACAGAAAGATTAAATTACATCATACCACTTCCTCCCAGAGATTCTTTTAAAAATAATTATTATGTATGACCATAATTCTGAGGACAATTTAAAACTTTTTCTATAAAAAGATATGGGTAGGAGAGTGTTTTTTTAAACTTTTAACATAGATGTAACCTTATTGGAATTCCCACTGGATGCATTTTAGCTTATCATTTTCAGAACCAAATAAAAAGATAAAAGATTTTCTATTAGTTTAGGAAGCATTTAACTACTTTAAAACAAACCTAAAATTCTACTGTAAGTCAATAATTAATGAAAACAAGTTTCTACAGTAGAAAAGTTATACCGTTATATTTTCACTGCAAGAAATGAGACAAACTGTCTTAGAAAAACAGTTCTTAGGATATTCTCACAACTAGACATGAAGCAAAATAACTTTAGAAAAGTGTCCTCGGCACATTTATATGAATAGAAAAAACTGCAAATCTACAAGAAAAAGAAAATGATATTTATTTTTATTAACATAACTAATAAACTTCATACTTGTATAAGGATATTTATTACATAAATAGGGACTTTATAGGCCCTTCAATATTCCCTGCCGCACTAATAAGGATAATTTATTTAATTTATTTTTTACATTTTACTTTAAGTTTTTACTTGTACTTTTTATATATATATATATTTATGTTTATACTTTCATACTATTTTGTTTGTAATGTTTTTGTTTTGTTTTTATGCGGAAACAATAAACTTACTTGGCTAAATGACCTTTTAAAAGTCCACGGCACATTTTCACAAATAGAAATAATGAAGCTAACGACCTTTATAAAGTGTCCACAGCATATTTTCATGACTAGAAATAAAGCTAAACGACCTTAGAAAAGGGCAGATGGCAAATTGTCTAGAAATGAAACTAAACAACCTTAGTAAAGTGCCCACAGCAAATTTTCATTACCAGAAATGAAGCTAAACAACCTTGGAAAAGTATCCACTGTACATAATCATGACTAGAAATGAGGCTGGGCTATATTACAAAGTATATACAACATATTTGCATAGCTAGATATGAAGCTAAATGACCTTAGAAAAGTAATGTTTCACAGTTGGAAATAAACAAAAATTACTTTAGAAGAAAAGTGTCTCAAGAAGAACAAAAAAGAAGCCTGGAAAAGAAGTCACTTCATTCAATTAGCTTTTGCTTTTTATCATCGACGTCTTCTTTTTCATCCTAGACAATCAATATTTCAATACAATCAATGAGGTTGCATATCAATTTTGTGTTTAGCTTTTTATTTGTCTACATAATAAAACACATAGAGGTTAAGTGTTAGTGGTCTTTTATAATTCATGCTGAGAAGGAAAAAATATACGTTAAAATAAACACAATAATTTATTGGGAAATTAAAAAATATATACATAATAATTTGAGGCAATAATTACTTTCAATGCCTAAATATTTTGGAAATAATTTGTAACGTGTGCGTTGAACAATGACCGAACTTTTAACTAACCATTTATCATATAATGTATCATTTCTGGCTAAATAAATATTTACTTACTTACTTGCAGCAGAGAGATTTTTAAAGTATTTTTACTCTAATTATAGCTATTATGATTTGTTAAAAATAAATAATAGTATGTTCTTTATGATCGTTTCATACATGCAGACAATTGATCTTATGATAATTAAATTTTTTATGAAAAATGTTTTTCACATGTATACAAATACAAATATTTTTTGATAAAAAAACTTAGTCCAGGCATACAGGGGCCGGCATACAGTTCGTAAATCTTGGACTCCTGTGGCTATTTCTTACTAGATGTTTCTGTGAGACACAAAGCCATAAGTATAAGTTCATATACAACAGTAAAAATGGAGAAAAGCTTTACAGAATTGTATTTTATTTCTTTAATTACTAATATTCCTGCACAGAAAATGTATTAGATTTGTTGACTCTTTTGACTTTTTTTAACCAATATTTTGGACAAAAATGATTTATGCAAACAATCGTTTGCCTAATATGCACCAACTATGTAAAGAGAAAACAATTTCAATCATTTGCAAAACATTGAATTATCATAAAACAATAAAATGTTTACTCAAACGACTCTCTTCTGTGGAGTCAACTATGACTATCTTACTACAGGGTTGCCACAGAATTTTCAATTATTTTTTCCCTAAGTTTTCCCTGAGTTGTTCAAGTTTTTCCCTGAGTACGTGAAATATTTTCCCCTGGGGTTTCCCTGGTTTTTAAGCAAAAACCTATTTTATGAGCAAACTACACCATGACATATGCATAAAAATCTACATTAAACTTGAATGTTATGTAATACATGAACATTTTGTACATTATATACTAAAGTTTCTTCCTACTTCTAACATCTCTAAAAAGAAAGAAATTGTTATAAATAACTAGCATAAAACCTTTAAAAGAAAAAGAAGTAGAACAATACGGTTTCAAAAATTCCCTTTGGCGATTGTAACACAGACTATATTCTAAAAGATCAATTGATCCTTCCCCTTATATATATTTTTAATTAATAAATTTTAAGGAAAGACTAGATATTACTAACAAAAAACCGCATATTAATTGCTTTTGCTGAACAAAAGATATGAGAAGTTAAAATTTGTTGAAATAAGACTCCTTTCATAGCAATTTCCCAGCAGAATACACCTTTCACCTCAGAAATCGAAATCCTTCGTTAATGGCTGTTTTAGGTTTTCGAAATTTTATTTGCTTTACTTTAGCATACAATGTAACTTCGTCATCCGTCAAACTTTGCCACTTGTAAAACATCATTCATAACTTGCCAAATACAGATAAGTATATAGATTGTTTTTTTAATAATATGGTAATCTGTGGTCACATATGCTACATTAAAACTAAAAAACAATTCAATTACCGATAAAAGATATACAACATCAGGGCCTAATACAGGCTGATTTTGACAGCGCAAAGCACTTTTGGGCGCATGAAAATCGGTGCCCAAATTCAAGAACAGTTACTTTTTAATCATATGTAAATTAAACTCCAACATCAGCTCTGCTAAATTAGAAGATAAACCTTTAATTCTGAC
>JANTOQ010637565.1:9099-29388 GCA_027564595.1 Bythotiara depressa
AGCTCCAACTTTCGACTACTTTGTTGTAGCCCTTTAAAACTTTCTGACCTCAAAGATATGTCTATTACGCAAAATCGTGTGTGCGGAATTTTGTATTATATTTTTATATTGGTCTATACAGACAATAATTAGTTGTAGCTGTATATTTAGCTCCAACTTTCGACTACTTTGTTGTAGCCCTTTAAAACTTTCTGACCTCAAAGATATGTCTATTACGCAAAATCGCGTGGGCGGAATTTTGTATTATATTTTTATATTGGTCTATACAGAAAATAATGTGAAGAGTGGTCATTTTGTGATTTTTCTCCACATGGAATTATTGAATAACTCCTGAAATATAAAAAAACAACATAGTACAACAACATATAGTATGTGCAGTCACAATAAATCAAAATCCAATGAATTTAACAAAACTTGGAGCAACTTTTTTAAATGATTACAAGTATAATGTGGAACCTCTTTATAGGGGATGGACCGCACACATAAAAAAAACTTGTTTTGCTTTAATTCTTCCATAGCAAAAATAAATTGATTATTAAACACCATACATATACTTCTATGTCTCTATGAATTAATGAAATATCCTGCCATAAGTTTTACTTAATACCTTAATACTTGTTCATCATGGGAAATTGCAGGTAAAAAATAGGGTTTTAAAGTAGGAAATCTTCATTCCTGGTACATGAAATCCATATAAAACAGTGTTTCAAGGAAGGAAATCTTTATTTACTGCATGCGCTGTAAGTGCCCCCAGTGGGGTCAGGGGTGAAGCCTCTGAAAATTTATCTATTTAAGCCTTATAAATAGCTATAAAATGACTATAATCAGGGGGGTTTCCAAAGCAGTTAATAATGCATACACAGGGTATTTAACGTCTATTTTTGTGTTTTGGGAACCCCCTGGTTGAAGACTAGAAAGAATCAGACAGATAACGAAACAACTTATACATAAAATGGGGGTAAAATATGAATGGTGGTTGAAGCAAGGGCTTAACAAATCATTTTAAAAATCTGTACATTGCCGTACTCAAAAAAAATTATCGTTGTACATCGTATATCCTTCACATACACTTTTTTCATATTTTGTGTATGTCAAATTTATTTGTTTGTACTTCACCTTTAGTAATAGTCATGGAAAATAAAATTATTTTTCTGAGTGAGAGTAGTAAATATTAGTCCTTAGAGATTATTCATCTCCAACCCCAGTTTTGTGCTGCCTTTTTGCAAGTGAGATTTGTAATTTTAATGTTTCAAGGTTTTTAATCTACAAACACCTGTCCTGATTTTACCTCGTATTTGCAGATGATTGTTTCATTGAACATTGCCACCCTTAGAAAACAAAATTTTCTCTACTCCTTGTTCTGTAATGCGGCAGGACATTTCCTGCAGTAGGAACGAACGGGTAGAGCCACTCCAAGTTCAATGAAAAAGTCACCCTAGGGGATCCGACTGATTTTCCTTTCATACATACCCCATGTCCTTGGTCATGAAAAGTTCGGTAATATACCACTAGTTTCAGTCATATGTACACTGAAAACAGATGACAATTATAATTGGTTTCTATAGAAAACGGCCATGGTTGCTATGGGAAATATCAAATTTCCTTTCATATTTGCATTAATGTTTATATGAAACAAACAAAATTGAAACTAGAAATGGTACCAGTAAGGTTAGTTTGCCTTTTATTTCCACATTATTGAATAGTAACTTCATTACCAACTCTCATTATTCATCTACAAAAGTTTGGACGATTCACAAAATATTTTGTGATTATTATACCCAGCTGTACAGCTTCATGTAAACACACCTGACAAAACAGGTAATTTTAGAAATCCACTCATTGTACATCTAGCATTCTCCTCCTTGTAAATAATGCAAAAGTTATAAAATGTGTAACAAAATGACAGAACGTTGTTTTTAATAAATACAGAGCATACCGCTTCAGTTGTTTGTAGTTTATTGTCGCAAACCGTTTTTTGTTGTTGTGTAAGTAGTAATAGTATAATGGAATGATTTTTTTCTACATATGCAAGAAGCTATTCTGTTTTAATCAGTGGAAAATGAAATGTACTTTACAAGAGGTCATTCTATTGCAATCAAAGAACAAATTTATAACCAAAAATAACTCTTGAATGAGAAGTTTTTTTAACAGTTTTTTAAAATGTTAAAGCACTCCATTTTCGCTAACAGTGGGGTTTAATAAATCACCCCCATGATAAATCATAACAGTTTCTAGAAATGCTTCATTAACCAAGTTGATTAAATATATAAAAGTCCTAAAACAAATCTACTTGATCCTTATGCTAGCGATTCCTCTTTGCACTAATGTAGATTAATTAAATTTGACTAAGTTGTTAAGTTTCAAGCCGGAATGAACAAACCAACAACAAACCAACGAAAGCTCAGTGGCCAGAAACTCCAGCCTAGGCCGGAAAAGTGGCATGTGTGATTCACAGCATGTGTCTGCATGTTGACTTTAATTTTTTTAAATTAATTATTTTACACATGCTTTTATGAGTAGAGTTTTGTAATGAATTTCATAACGATCTTTGTAACAAATTTTTTAACAATACTTGTGAATGAATTTTGTAACGATACTTGAGAATGTTAAAATGAATTTTTTTGTGATGTAACTATTTATAAGATGATTTACAAATCAATTTGCATAATATAAGAATTAATTAATTCGTTAAGTATTTCATTAAAATTCATTAAACGATTTTATATGAAATGATTTTTTAACAAACGATGTGTAACGATGAATGGAGATGGTGCCTTAGAGGTGGAATAACACACTAACCAATATATTAATAGGATTTTATAACTGTTATATGGAGCTCATAATATGCTGTTTATATTATTTTACATATATTTTACAAATAATTCTACACAATTGTTGAATAACAGTAAGACGATGCTTGCTTAATACCTTATTTTGTGGGTCAAGCATAGAAGCTTCCTTCATACATGAAAGGGCCTCGTCATCCTTGCCTAGTCCATCCAAACACTAAAAAAAAGATATAAAGAAGACATTAATATATTTTTATATATATTTTATTCTGACTTGTCAGGCCCGCAAGTTAAATTTAATCTCACAAGGGAATCTACAAATAAAAACAATAATTAACGCAATTGGTAAGAAATAATCAAATATAGAATGTACCAACATTTATCAAAATATTTAGATTGTACACCATTAATAAACACTTCTTCAAATACCTTAACAATTCACTTTGGTTTCTATATGCATACAATGTTTATTAATAATGAGTTGTCTCAATAATTATTATTGGTCAGCTAGTCATTTCCTGAAACTTATTTCTTTGTTGATCAATAATTATATCCATCGCAACTCCCTATAACAAAAATATTAATTGTTCTTGCTTTCATTGTGGCAACAATTTATTTTTGGATTTAGTGAAAAGATTCAATAAAAAATAATACTACCTTATTTGGATAAATGATTGCAAATTTTGAGAATAAAAAATAACTTAAAAATATTTTCAATACAAGGTGATTCTTAAAATTAAAAAACGTGTGAGTGAAAAGACGAAATTCTAAATATGCTTGTTGATGTACATTAGAAAACGATAAGAAGAAATCCAGTCTAAAATGCTTGAAAACTTTATCTTAGTGTAGTGCAGTAGTATATAATGAAATAATGTTTTCCTCTCAATATTTATTAAAATATTTTGCCAGTTATACAATTTCTTAACCTCCACCAAAATTATTTTTAGACTCCATTCACACATGAACCTCACCCTGGGTTAATCAGCAATGATGGGCAATAAGAATATTTTTACCACTTTTTCAATTTTGATTGAAGCAGCAGTTTTCTTACAGTTCAAGTAAGTTTAATAATAAAAATTACCCCAAGAACATGAAATACTGTGTGAAATTCAGAGACTGAAACTCAACAGGGTAGTTGGGGAACAGCATCCAGCTCCAGGTTGTTATCCAGTTACTGATAGTTTAGGTTTGAGAAAGAAGTAGATAGATATATATTAGATATCTAGAAAATAAAAGAACAAAAGGGTACAAAAGGAGAGGAAATACCAGTGTCAGTTAATCGAGAAGAATTTGAGTTTACGGATGAATAATTTAGAAGAAATGTTAGATCAGATAGAAAGGCAGATGGTACCAGCACTGAAAGGAGTTGAGAAGCATTTTGTTAATGAGTGAAGTTAAGAAGATTGATAGGTTTCTTAGTAAAACAAGGAGTAGGAGTATACAACAGAATTAACATCTTGTGAGGAGATGCTAGGTGAATATAGTATTAAACGAGGAATTTTTCAAGGTGATTCTTTGTCATCACATCTTGTCATAGAATCAATGTTAACAATTAGCAAGGATTACAATCAGTGTAGACAGTAAGGATATTCAGTGAAGACATGGGAATGCAGTTTGAAATAGAGTGGCTAAGTGTATATGCCTATGAAAGACGATGGGAGAGGTTTAAAGCAGCAGATCATTATGGTATTTGGCAGTGTTAAGTTTTGAGGATATGTAGTAATTAGGAGAGGTTGATTATAGCTGCTAGATGCTACAAGGAAGATGTATAGAGTTTTGCATCTTATGAGAGAAAACATGACATGGTGATGAGAGCTTTGCCAAAAATATGGCTTTGATACTTCAGATAAGTGATATGAACATGAACCAGAGTGAGTTTTGGAGATTGAAGTATGTGAGATTCTTTGAGACTATTCAGACATACAAAGTTATTACAAATGGGAGGTTTGATTATTGTTTGTGTTGAATAAGCAGGAAAAACTGTAAATTAACTGATTTTGTAGTACCTGGCATTAGCAGGATTGTAAAGAAGATAGGGAGATAGATATGTACCAGGATTTAGCAAGAGAGACTGGTATGTTGTGGAAAGTAGAGGTTAGAGTTATTCCTATTTTTATAGGTGCTGTAGGAACAGTGCCTAGGGGATTAGATGGTTATCAGAGAGAGAGATTGGGATTAGCACTGAGGTCAGACTTATTTAAATGTCTGTTTTTAAGATGGGATTCCATGAGTACATTTTTATTTGTACAGGTATGAAATTATTCTTTTACATAAATTTTTGAAAAGTATACGTGTGTTGTTAAGTTTTTAATTTAACAAGAAATATGCAGTATGATGGATGTGAAAGAGATAGATGCAAAGAGAGAGAGAGAAAAGAAAAAAGGAATAAACAAAAAGGAAAACGATCTACTGTTTGGGTTAAGCCGTGGCTTTGAAACAGAGTGGAAAAATGTGCCCATGCAAACATATTTATGGAACTCAGATGTCACGATCAGGAAGAGTTTCGCTGATATTTAAGAATGAACACAGAAATGTACCAGATATGAAATTATTTGAGGGGAATTAAACTTTTCTCTATGTATATATCTGTCAAGATTACATCCATTGGCAACCCCAATTAAATTAATTAATTTGTTTTGTACTTATATTTTTATATAACCCGTATTTATTGCTGCAAAACCATGTTTTGACTTAAGAACCCTTCGTTCCTATCACGTAAATTAACTGTAAAACCTTGTTTTATTACGGCTGCTACTACGATTCTCTTACTTTAAAAAGCCATTGTGTGAGTTAATAGCAATATTTGTTAGCATTAAAATATATTATTGTTCACCATGTTTTAAACTATGTTTTAAAATCCGGCAATTCTTCAAACAAAAATTCTAGAAAGAAATATAAATTTTGAGAAAGATAACGGCTTTTCCTTTATCATTTACTTCTGGTTAATAGGGGAGGTGCTTGGCATTGGTTTATTTTTGTATAAGAAAGTAGCTCACAGAATTATATACATGAATTGGTATTTTTTTAAAGAATCAACAATAGAAACAGCCTTTTTTTATTAGAAAAATCTCATTTATATAATATACAAATGAGATGTTTCTCTGCTCAACGCAAGTAACCAAGTAACGATGATCTTTTCTTCTAACATAATTTCTGGCCTCTTTTTCAACTTTTTAACTTGGCACAACTAAGGAAATACAGCTCTTGTATTAATATAAAAGAATTGAGCATTTATCTATGTATTCTGTAGGCATGCGATCCATCACATGTGATAAATGAACATGGTGTGTGCCAGGGTGTGTGCGAGCGATCATATGCCAAGACTGTTGAACACATGTAGTCTGAAACAAGTTGACTAAGTACTTCATTTTTTCAATCAATTCAGAACAGAAAGGTGGCATAAGTGCATTAAGGATACCGAGAACCCTATTTTACTTTCCAGTTCTCTGCACATTTCTGTTTTTCTTTTTTCTTAACAGGGTTTGAAATAACTTTTTTCAAGTGGTTCATGATATTAGTGACTCTGTGAGGTGGAGTTGGAAAGGCAGAAAATTTGTCAGGAGACTCTAGTCCTAGATTGCCGTAGAATCATTATTTTTCTTGAAAATAAGACATATAAAAATATATAAAATGACCAAACATTGAAGAAAAACTTACTTAGAAATATGGTCCTACACCAGAAACAAAGAAAAATTAATGTAGAAATATGTTCACAACACATTTTCACAGTAAAATACAAAGACGAACAGATGTAGAAAAGTGAGCAAGGCATATTTCATGACCAGAAACAAAGAAAAATAGACATAAATAAGTGTATGGCACATTCTTACAGCTTGAAAAGAACACAAATAATCTCTACAGCACATTTTTATGGCCAAAAATGTAGGATAACGAGCCTAGAAACATGTTTAACATAAATTTTCATGGCCAAAGAAAGGAAAAAAAAGGTATATTTTAACAGCTGTAGTTGAAAGCTTGCTTTATCGATTTATAAAAAAATGGGAGCTAAAACGGTACTTTCTTCTTGTTTAAATCAAATCTTGAAACAAGTCAATCTCCGGAGACCGGAATGAAAATAAAATCACAATGGCCACGCAATGACACTTTGCTGAGTGGGGTAATAAACACATAAAAAACTTAGCCAATCAGATTACAGAATATGAATTTGAAAAGCAATGAAATTGCACAATTAATTGGTGTTTTTTTCTAATTAATTTCCTAACAACTCTCCACTGTGGAGTTTATATATAATACTTTCCCAGTCACCAAAACTGGTTAGCCTTTTGCAATATGGCCTTTGTCTATATGCGATATGGACTTAGGCTAAAAAAGTTCACTTTCGCGGAGTTAGATATATGAAAGCCAAAACCAAACATCTGCTTTAGCCGCAAGCAGCAGCAGATGAACTAAAACATTAAAGAAATAATTTATCAGAGGAATATAGCAGTTACAGTATTTGCTAATGTTTACACTGGTGTCCCACCTCCTTTCTTTTCTTACTTATAGTCCTGTTGAATTTCATTTCATCTCATGGATCTTCTTCTACATGGGGTTATAACAAGAATATAATATATATGTTTTTTTTAATATATGTTTTTAATATAATATTGCAATTCATTTTCAAACTTGACAGATAACCAAGTGATAAAGATAGTCATAACAAAAAGTTTAATTGGACTGATTATTTTCCTCTTGACAATAAATTAAGTACATTTTGAAAGTTCATTTGCAACATCTAACAAGGGCTGAGATATGTAGTAGCAATAACAATTGTATTGTTATTTTGAACATGTGCATGCGATCATGAATGATAAATAAGCTTATTTTCAGAACTAGAAAACTAGACAATGAACACTAGTAATTCTGAATGAATGAATGAAAAAAGCTGGACCACAACAGATAAATTGTGCTTTGTACTTTATATTTTTACCCCCAGACAAACAGTTCTGTATTTGAAAAACTATGGGGGTCAAAATTTTTTCAAAATGTTCTTTTCACATTAAGAATTTTAAAAGTGCCATCCTATTATCTTCAGTTAGCCTCCCCAACACACATCTTTAAAACACATTGTATATTATTCTAGTCAGGGGGTAATCCAGTGTTAACAGACCCTTCCCAATTAAAAATCTGAAACTTTTTCCCAATTGAGACAAGCAATAACTTGTGACTGTAAAAACTCACTTACGATGTGACCCCAAAAACTCAGATATGTTTTTAATGCTAGAAAATCATAATAATGGCCGTAAAAACTTACTCAAGATTTTAATGCTATAAAATCATAATAATGGCCATAAAACTAACCCAAGATAGGATTTTAACGCTAGAAAATTGTGGTAGCAGCCGAAACAAATCACTCACAATAGGTTTTAAACACTAAACAAAAAGGTTCACTTTGTGAAATTCACGTTGCTCACTAGATTTTGTGTCGTGTAATCATGAAATAATGAATCATTATTTCAAACCCTGATTAACCAAAAAATAATTTTTATATTTGAAAACAATACAGTTGAAGGTACTCAAAAATATATAATGTGTACTTTCACATTTTGTGGTTACCCAAGAAAGGTCCAGGGAAAACACCTAAATATTTTCACAATTTTTCCCTTTCATGACCTCAAAGTCTTTATAAAAACCACTGTACTGTTTGAAACCTCTTTATCCTAGCTTTATATTTTATGTAGCTATGTAGAAACATAAAAACAAGTGAAGGGTGTTTCCAGAACTTAGTATTAGTTAGAATATTATATATTCCTACAAAGTGTAAGTTATTTAATGTTTTATATGTTATGTTATGTTATCGTATGAATCACTGAAGTGATATATAAGACATGTTTAAAAAAAAAAAAAGGTTTAAGATTTAAATACAAAAGTTTGAAATATTTTAAACAATATTTTAATAGCTGCAAGAAAATACACTCCGTCTGAGAGTAGCTAACCTCTCATGGGTAAAGAGTATCTACCATGGGTAACCCTTGAGTGTGAACCCTGAAAAAGGCAAAAGAGGAGGAGGGCTGATTTTGGAGAAATAGAAGTCAGCCAAATATCAATAAATTTGTGAGACGGAATCATCAGTTCACAACTAAACAACAACTTCAGGGTTTTAAATGAATACAGTTGGTGTCTAGGCACCACAGTGGTCTAATACCACAAGAAGCATGCTCTAGAACCCATTGACAGGGATAGAACTCTGTTGTAACTGGTATATTCAAATTATTATTTGTTTATAAAGCTAAAATTCATAAATTATTTGTTTGTGTATAAAACAGCATTTCTTTGCCTGGGGGTGAATTTTAAAAAGCGTGTTTAATTAATTATTTACAGTATTTTTATCTCATACTTTCTTTTTATTTATGCATCTAGAAGCCAACAAAGTGACCTGATTTTAAGCCAGATACAGATGATGATAATACACAGCAAGTAGTGATGTTGATGAAGAAAACCAATGGGAAATTTTAAATAAAAGTATTTGTATACAAAAGATGTACTTGTATTTTGTCTAAAATTTGCATGAATTATTCAAGTATTGCATAAAATGTGGTATGCCACTTGACAGATCCCTCACAACAGAAGCTGAAAACACTGATAGTCAGCTAACTCTATGCTTGCGTTGTATGAAAGGTAGGAGCTTAGCATATTATAATATTGAAACCATTGAAGTTTATTATAACATAGATCTCCTGCTTAGGATAGTCAATGACTTTCAAGCACATGTTTTTAAATCTTTCTTAGGTTGTGACTAGAGTTGGTCTAGCCAGCCTTCCCTTGACTATTTGAAAGGTGCTGACAATGTGTTAATAACATCTGCAACTGAGCTGGCGGGAATAAGTTTCAACAAGATATCCAACTTTGCTACATTGCTTAACTTAAAATTTATCTCTAAAACATCATTTTTCAATTAGAACTTGCTGTTGATAGGCAGTGTATCGCAGGTCATAACACAACATACAGTATGGTCTCTGCAATGGATAGCAATACAAACAAGATCCTGAACTTCAGAATTGTACATGTAAAGAAGGTTTGTATGTATTGCTTGTATAAATACATCCATTTGTTATTTTTACCAAATTGTTATTAAGAAACATGCAATTTGAAAAAACTTACTTTTTCACTAAGCCTAATATAGCTTGGTGGAAAAACTTCAATTTTGCATGTGAGTAATTTCTATGGAAACAGTGATAAAGAGGAAGTAAAAAGTAAATGAGATTATAAACATAGTTTTTCTCTGTATCTAGGAAGTTTCCAGTTCTCAAGCAATAGAAAAGGAAGGCTTCATTCACTATATAAATGACCTTTGTGCTTCCGATATGCGTAATCTCTACCCACAAGCATTTGTCCATAAAAAATTTGATGAGAACCGATCCCAGTATTATACATCAGTTTGTTCCTCTGCCCAAAAACAGAGAAAGGAATGAGGTTGAAGGATTCATATTGAACTAAAATAAACAAATTTTAAATTGTTGCTTTGGATACAAAATAGCAGCAGATACAATATTGCAGTATTGCTACTTTTTAGATCTAAAAATGTTTTCGAAATGTACACTGGCATTAGTGAACCATTTATATTAGTATATCCACACATGAATGGTAATGGAAAAGAGTTACTTTATCCATCACTCTGTTAATGAACATATGTTTCCTTATATTTATTATAAAAAATGTGAACATGAACAAAAAAGAAAGAAAATAATGCAATGGCTGGTAATGGGTTCAGAGACACATAAAAAACTTGTCAAGACCATCATGCATAAGGTTCTTGTTGCTGATCTGGAAAATTTATTGGAGCAAGTTCATACAATGTTGGAAGTTTTTCATAAAATGCACTACCTTCCGAACAGTATTTTTTACTAAATGGAAAAGATGATCGCTGGAACCCAGTTGGCTGCACTAGATCACAACTATAATGTTGTTAAGATAGAGTAGGTAAGAAACCAACAAAGTGAAAAGGAAGTTTGAATAGTGAATAACCATTCCCGTCTCACCTTACTATTTGAATCGGAGGGCTTCAAAAAGGCTGTTCGCTTACAAAGGTGCTTAGATACTAAAATAATGATTGTCCTCTGACCTATGTAATAGTGATGTGTGTTTCTGGAAAACTTCATTTCCAGCTCTCTTTTTCAATCAGCATACTTATGCACTTTCCACATTGACACCATACATTAACACTAGCAGTAAGCCGGGAAGTACATTTTTTGTTAATTTGTTAATTCGTTGTCCTCTTACGTAAGCTAGCATAACTTTTGTCAGGCCAATCTACAGTCCTGGCCATTAATTATGACACTTTTGGCGTTTTATGCTGATTTGTATGTTAGCACCTTACCCTTCTCGTGCCCAATCCACGAGATGAGAGTTAGGTGTTTGTAGGAAACCACGTGGGATCGCCCGTGTCACTGTAATTTATCAAAACACATCCAAGATTTTCCTTACTTCACTGATCAACATATCGTATGACGTCACAAATTCCTCAAATGGACCAATTAGGAGGAAAGCGAGTCCACTCGCCTTGTCCAACAGTGCTACATAGCCACAGTTACTTCTCTACCAAAGTACCTAAGATCCTAAGTCTTAAGTCGTTAGTAAACTGGAAAAGTAAACTGGAAAAGTTTAATTCTTTCCGTAGTTATATCTATGAACGATTTCGTAGCACTTTGGGCACTTCATTTTTGAATTTTTGGCACTTTGTGCCATTATATTATGGCCAGGATTGTAGTTCATACTAAAATCCAATGATGGTGAAAGATTTTTGAGAGGACATGATGTTATTTTTACTGCTATTGCAACACATTAATCTAGGGTATTAAGAAAAAAGCTTTGTTCTTCAATATCCTTGCTCTAATGGAATTGATTTATAAATTTTATGCTACTTCATAAGAAATATATTTATTTCATAAGAAAACATAACACATTTACTAGGGGCTAGCTTCCAGTCAATATATTTTCTGCTGCTTTTCTTAAGTTGGTCTAGTCTGTGAAAGTGTGCAACAAAGTATGTCACATGCATAATTATGCTTTTTTTTTACCCAGCCCTCTTCACATTTTATCAAGCATTCTTGCAAAACATTACTATAAGACTTTCCCTTAATTTAAATCAACTGATTGCATTGTTAATACATGTACATGGAATAATTATTTAAAACCACTATCAACAAGTCCATGTTTCGTCGTCATTAATAGTCAAAGTATTCACAAATGATGAATGCAAATTACGATTAAAATGTTTGTGACAATAGCTACAATAATATGTATTGGGTACAAACCTTTCCTTTCCGAAAAAGTGCTTTCACATTCTCCGGTTGAAGGTGAATAACGGAATTAAGAGATTGTATGGACATAACATAAGCTTTCACCTATGGAAAAACCATAGAAATGGAAATACTCTGCACAACAAACACGAAACAACCACACGTATTCAGCTACAGGTTCAATTAAAAGGAAAATTTGTCCTCCTACATAGGAAAATATTTCAAAAAAGGGAAGCATCGGTTTTTCATTAAAAAATTTCATTTAAAAACAGTAGCTTAGATAAATTAAAAATTTGTGTGTTTTGTATAATTCTTGTAGAATATAAATATAACAATATAAATATTTATTGCAGAAGTATGGTAGCCATGTTTCCCTTTCAATTTTATATAATATTATTATTATTATTATTTCTGCTATGCTCAACAAATCATTGTGATTTGTTGGAAAATAACCTTGCTATTAACCACAACAAGCAGCCTTAGACTTCATGTACCTTTAGACATTCCAATAAGTCCAACTTCAGTACTAACTCCGATCTCTCTCAGATAACCATCTAACTTCTCAGATAACATCTAACCTCTCAGAAAACCATCTAACTTCTTAGATAACCATCTAACTTCTTAGGCACTGTTCCCAAGGCACCTACAACATTAACCTCTGCTCTGAGTAGTAAAGTCCCAAATAATCTTACATACTTCATATTCCAAACCTCTAGTTTTACATGGGCAATAGTCTCATCAGATGACTTTCCATTCTACACAGAGTATCCCTTTGACTGTTGTCTATTTTAGCCATAACAGCTTTTGTCCTAAGGCCCTAAAAGGATTCTGAGCTGCTAAAATCATTCCCCGTTTCCTTCTTCAATGCTCCTAGGACTAGGGGGTGCACCAGAATCCATCCCCCTCTCCATAAGCTTTGATAAAGAAATGCAATAACAATATAACTTGGCATCTATTGATTTCCACAGATCTTTTTTCTGTATTCTTTCTTCTATTCTAGTCTGAATACTTTCAGCACAATCACAGACATAGTACTCCAAATCGAGTATTGCCAAATCAACATAATATTTTACTGTATACAAACCCCTTCAATAAATACAATATACAACTACATTAAATGCAAAAAGTTTCCTCAGATAAAGATTCGGCGAAAAAACTTTGGCGAAAAAAGTTTTGGACGGATTTTGGAAATTTTGGACAAAAAACTTTCGGACAATCTAAAATTGGTCAAAAGCCATTTACGCCTTAATAAACAGTGAACGCACGAGTGTTTTGATGTCACAAGCCCCCAAAACACACAAAATTTCAGCTCTTTTCTGAGTTTTCACTTATCAGATAGTTATGAGAGAATAAACAATTTGAAAACAGACATTTTATTCTTTTTTCCTATTAGTCATAAGCCTAAGAAGTTTGGCGTTTTCTTTTAAATATTCAAATTTCAAACAGTTTCAGCGTGACAAAGTTTCGGGCTCATCAAAATCTCGGCGAATAAAGTTTCGGACTACATTTTGTGCCAAACTTTGTCACGCTGAAACTTTTCGCTTTTAATAATGTTCAAATACGTCTTAGCCTTGAATCCATCTGTCAAAAATGTCAATTATAGTCCAGCAAACAAAAACTGCAAAATATCTGTGCAAACATACTCTGTATGTGTTAATTACCTTAATAACATTCCCTACATTCAACAATGCAGTACTTTCCTGACTCTTCAAATATAATCTCTACTTATTTTCTCCTTCATCTCAGAACAAAAAACCCTGATCTAACTCATGTACTTAAAGCTTTCTTCTTTAGATAAAGACTTGATCACTGTCTCATGCTGAAAATTGGAACTATATCATAGGCTTTCTCATAGTCTATCCATGCCATTGTTAAGAATATTTTATTCATTGTTCTAATATCTATATAAAACACCAAACATTTATATGTCATTATGTGGTGAATTATCACAATAAATTAAATCTCTTGTCTATATGATTGCATGATATTGCTCTGGATTGTATAAGTCAGCACTTATTAAATATTCAAAATTTAAACATTTATAACACAAATTATTTTCAAAAATGTAAATGTAAACCTATATGCAGAAACATTACAAACTTTCTGTAGAATACACAAAAAGAACACAATGGATTCACAACATTTAACATCTTATCTAGACATATTCACAATACAGGTAGTCAGAACACATATATGGAGAAAAAGAAAAAGAAAAGAAACCTTGAGCTGGGCTGCAGAAAGATTGTTCAGACATTTCACTTTCATCTGCAATACATCCTACAACAAGAATGACAGTGTTAATAGTCTGGTATCAAAAGCGTGAATTTTATTTCCTGTGCCCTTTCGGATGGTGATTACGAGATTATTACACTTTTTGATTTGTATGTGCCTAAGGTTTGTAAACTCGTTTGATTGACAGTCTGAAATTCCCATGGGGTCACATGACATCACATGACGTCATCATATAAAAGTTTAAAAAATATAATAGACTATTGGCACTTTTTGGAAAAATAATTTCATGCTGGTCCCTTTTTGCTAAAGAACTATTGTCTCAAAATGAACTGTTCTCAGTGTAATTAATAAAACACAACGTTTGGTGAAATAAAAATTAAATGTTTAGTTTAATTTTAGTTTAATTATTTCAGTCCTATAGTAACAAATAAATAAAATTATCATCTCCCTCGTCGCAAAAATACATATCATTATATTTTTCTGCTACATTCAAACACTCCTGCTCATCTGACTCGGAGGACACCGACAAAATTCTGTACAATCTAAACCAGGTTTATGACATGAACACCGGGTCGATCTACAATCAGGCGCAGGTAGTTTTGTCATCATTCATTCAGTGAACCATCCTCCATAAGCCATCCATAATCCAATGGAAAGGAATATATTGGATTTGGGCACACAAGATGGATTGCAATAATGCTGCTCTAGTTGGGGGTAGATTTTCGGAATGGATTTGTTTCTGTTTAAACAGCAACCACCACACGTCCGATATATTTGTAAACTTCCGTTTTTGGGATCATAGAGTTTACATACAAATTTCTTGAGAGCTTTAGACACACTAGGATCCAGATTTGTGGTAGTCTCGAGATGCTGAAATGCATGCATTATAATTATTCTAGCATTGTATGAATGCTTTCCAACACTTAACCTTGCCTTTTCCTGAAAATAAACCTGTAATGTCTGCACTTGTAAATGTATCGCATGAAATGTGGGCAGCAATGCAGCCAAATCTTCCCTAAGATTACCCTGTTTGTTAATATCGATGTTTGGGTTTTGTTCTCTATGGTCGGAACTAGATCTTTACATCTCCCAATGGTTAAAACAAGAACGTCAGTTTCAGGTGAAAACATCTACATTCGAAGCAGCTGAATTCTTTGCTGCATCCATCGCATGAAGAAGCAATCTTCCTCTTGTGTATTATTAAGGTATTCCGTGTTTTTAAAACTTGATTGACATAGATTTCTATATGATACAATTACCTTTTGCTTGGAATTTCCCCAAAAGCATATGTGATAAATAAGCTGTAAGCTCATCCTTGGTATCATTATGAAAAATCAGCTTCAAAATTTGAGCAAATGAAAGTCAGCCAAAATCTGTGCAAAAAGACCTATACAAACAATGTGCTAAGGGTTTAATCAAGTTTAAAAGACCTAAGTGGCTACATTTATGTAAGAATTAAAAATGGTTTAGATAAACTTTTTTTATGCAAATCAGGTTTTCACAAATTATAAATAATGGTGGTTGTGTCTAGTTGATATGCAATAATTTAATGTGACATACATAATTTATATAGATTTATATTAAGATTTCACAATTATAACAAATGATATTTACCTACCGCACAAAAAAGTGAATCTTCGTTTTTATTAACAACCTAATTCTCACTTTCAAACTTGCCATATATGGCTGGATTCAAATTCTCAAATTCTTTCATTTCACCGAGATATAGAGGCATCAGTTTAGCGTAATTTTGTTATCATGAACGGAGAAGTATATGATGAAATTCTTCAAAGACAAATCTCGTGTTCATACAACTTTAATGAACATGAGCATATCAAGCATGATCCTCGTGTAGTTGCACATGAATGTGAATTAGGAGCTTCATTCTGAGATTTGTCAAACTTTTTCATTTTTGTGAAGATTCCCATCTTTTAAATTCAGAAGACAGATCAGAATGCGCTTTCCTAATTTCCTCATCATCTTGCATTTCACACGTGATGTTTATTTAGAAGATCAGCTGCATTACGTATTCCCTATAAATGTCAGGATTCTTTGAGAAAAATGCCTTGTTGTAAGATTTGCAGTTTAATCCAATGAGCAGTGATTCCTCATTTGGCATGACCACCATCTAATACTTGGCATGTGGTGCACTCTCCAAAAATATCAGCCCAATCCCAGCTCAAATTCAATAGTACGGAACTGGACCATAGCAATGTGAAGTTCGCTGGGTACTGTGAACTTGCTTGATAATTGTCAATGTTTGGAATTAATAAGCAGGTGCGGCAATTAATGGTGGTGAAGCTATATAAGTAACAGGTAACAATTAACAATTAATGGTGGTGAAGCTATATAAGTAACAGGTAACTTTAACGATGAAATCATTTTTTTCTCTTTCTATCAAACTCCTTGTCATCGTATTTTTTCCTTGATATTTCTGCATAAATTGAAGCACATTTGTGATAGTAAAAAAACTGTGCCCGTGATTTTTTTTTTATACCTTACTTAGCCAAATCCTTTTATTGTGAATTTAACTGTGTAACTTGGCAACCAAAGAGACTAAAAAGATTTGCGGGCACAGTTTTGTTCATTAAAGTCTCATTTTCAGTTATGTAAAGTTTTAAAGGAAACCAACAATTTCTTAAATAGTTAGAGCTCTTAAGAGTAAAACAGTGTAGTTGCATTGTGAAGAAAATCTTATTTCACCATGATAATAAAGATAAAAAACTTTTTCCCTTTAAACAATTCTATTTTAGTAAGATAAAATAAAATATAATAGTATTATTAGTGTTATTAATACGTCACAACGTGCAAAAAGATAAAAGCTGATTATTAAATAGACTGACAATAATTAATTATTCATAACATTTTTAAAGGCTCGTTAAAAAATGTTGTGTATAAAATAAAAACAACACACTCAAAGTTTTTTCATGCTTATCATTTATTTGTTTATTAATGCCCAGAAAATTTTTTTTTTTACAATTCATAATTTTTAAGCACATTTTTGTTGAAACATCAAAAAAAAAAAATTTTTGCCATTCTGACAGGATACTCTGCTGCCTTAAAATATTGTCAACAGGATGACAATTATTGCGACATCCATGTAGGAGGGCTGGAGTGGCTTTGGACTTTTTGGCATATTACAATTTTAAAAAAGATGGGGAAAATTGTGCTTGGTACTTTTTTCTGATGTTATCACTGTTATTTCCAGATAGTGTTGAATTTACTGGCTTACCCAATGGATTACATTGCTGGTATAATACCATTTCTGTACCACGAAGAGTGTTCTTTCCATCAGGGGTGTCATAATTAAAATCTACATTATCTTCCACAAAAGTAGTAAATTGCCCTCTAACGAAGTTATCAGGAATAAAGTGCCCTCCATTCACAACCATAGAGAACTGTGTTTGTGATGCAATTCTTCAACTTTATATGCCATTGATGTTAATGCAAAATATCTATTACATGTTTGTACTTTTGCCGCATGATTAAACCAGTAATTTGAAGTGACATGTATATAACTTTAACAGTTCATGTAGTTTGTTCACCGATATTTCGAAAAAGATTAGTTTTCTGACCTTAGTTCCTCAGAAAAATTTGATCAGCTTAAAATTTGCTTTCCAAAAATTACCCATAGTCTATAGGTTTGAAGAAAAAAAGTTCATTTTTATATTATAACGTCACGTTGTGTCACATGTCCCCATGCAATTTTCAGACTGTCAATCAACCATTTTTTAAAACTTTGGACAAATGCCTATCAGAAAATGTAATACTCGTAATTCCTATCGAAAGTGCACAGGAATAATTGAGGTACTGGACTATAACATTGAATTTTAAATTTTTTATTTCATTGTTTTATCATTTATTGCTTGTCCCCTTTCTTTGATTGTTTGTTTATTTCTGTAAGAATATCCAAATCATATTGCTCACATCACTATCAGCAATAGTCTTTTCCTTCAGGAATAGCACCATGTATAGCCTTTAACACATATCCGGACCAGAGTATACTTGTGTGTAAACATTTTCTTGAATATCAGCATTAAAATTATTTCATAGATTGCAAACAAATGCCTCAAATAGGAGAACAATGTTGGGTGTATTGCATGTTGAGATAATTGTACATAAAGATGCACACTGATCCTGTGTGTGGACATCAGGGAAGATTCTGCATATATATGTAATAAATAAAAAAGCAATATTACATAGACAAAGAAGTTAAATTGCTACTTATACAGAAATTGAACTGACTGAATCATCACTACCATCCAGGTACTTTAGTCCTCTATAAAACAAGATTATGATGATAGATACACACTAAATGATGGTGATAATAGATACACACTAAATCATGATACAGTTTAGTACTTCAGTTATAAATTAAACAACGTAATGATCCTATTGAGCAGTTGAAGATAGTCTGTAATAAAAACTTTGTTAAATGTGTATAATTTTTTACAATCTCTGGTTACATTATTAAGTTTCTGAGGTTTAAACAGTTTTTTAAAAATTACCAGATCTATACATCATGATAAAAATGATAATAGTAATAATTATTATTTATTATTAAATATATATTTAGGTTTCCATGACATTATTACATGGTTCTTCAACCAGTGATAAAACTAATTACAATAATAAAACAATATGATAAAACATAAAATTAGATCAGAGAGATTTGTACAATTCTAGCATAAGCTTTATCAAAATAATAACTTTTAGCTGCTTTGACAAGTGATGCATAATTTTTTCATAATTTATCTACAAATGTAAGTAATGCAAGTCAACCAAAGTTTGATGCTGTACTTTCCACATTTTCTGCACCTCAAAGTATGATCACATTGGGAAGTTTATAGAAGGCCTTTAATGTCCTCAGAATCACTAAATCTGCCACCATAAATCAAACTGTCAAAATAGTTGAAAATAGTTCAATGTTTCTAAGCTAGCTATTTAAAAAAAAACAATAGTTATAGCAATATTGACTTGCATGTTAACACTGTTATAAATGCTAACCTCAGCAAGTTATTTAATTAATTAACAAGAATTCAACATTATAATACTAAGAAAAAAAATGTGTTGATTGTTGAAATTTGCTGAAAAAAAGATACGAGAAGTTAAAAATTGTTGAAATTGACACTTTTTTGTAGAGATTTCAGCAAAATTGTTGTGATGTCATAATTCACTTTCCAATTTATTGCATTTGTAATGACTGTGTAATTAAACAAATGTTAAAGCAGGTGTTTTATAATCAAGAAAAAACATATGCTGTAAAAATTGGATGTATTTGGATACTGGATATAAGGTGCCATTTACATTTATATTTGTAGACTGTCACACCTCAACAAAAGCTGAACACAAACCAGTTTGAGTAATAACTTCCTGAAATATCTATTTATTTTTCTTCTCACAGAGATCTATTTTCATGTAGCTTGATGGGAATGTGTAGTGTTCCACACAAGGCTTTATATTTCTCATCCACAGGAGTCCTGACATGGTGTACACATGCGTTATCTCAAAAACCTTTCAAATATTCTTCTTGTTTCAAGTACTGTGCAACTAAAACTAATTCCTTTAACATTTCATTTTATGTTCTTACTCACAATTCCATTTCTTAGGAAAAAATAGCAAGTAATACTGATGATACCTCTTGTATACATTTATTGCAGTGGAATAGTCTCCTCTTGCATAAAGATCATTTCCTCTAATCCTTTTCTTGTCTCTAAAATTATAAGAACATAAGTATTTTCTAAAAATACCAAATGTACTAGAAATAATATGCTGTAAAATAAGTGATAGCAAAAGTCTGTAATTCTGAATATAAAAATAATATATCCATGATTATGTTAATCATGTCTGTGTGTATGTATGTCTGTATGTATGTCTGTGTGTATGTATGTCTGTGTGTCTGTATGTATGTATGTATGTATGTCTGCATGTATGTCTGTGTGTATGTATGTCTGTGTGTATGTATGTATGTATGTATGTATGTATGTATGTATGTATGTATGTATGTATGTATGTATGTATGTATGTAT
>JANTOQ010637566.1:0-10919 GCA_027564595.1 Bythotiara depressa
CACACAAAAACAAACAAACAAAAATAGTTGCAAATTAATTAAAAACTTTGACTAAGATTTAAAAATTCCTAGATCCGTCCTGGCCTTACTCCAGTTTCAAAATATAATGTTTTCATCCCCAACTGTTTAATTTAATCTGTAGGTAACTTATGAGAACTGTGACCATAAAAAGGTTGAATATATATTTATTTACTCGCCTGGCGTTTGTTTTAGGTGTGTAACTTATCCAGGATAGGCAAAACATATTTTGGTCCATTTCATGGAGGAAGCATTTCATGCAAAAATTTCACGGTCATAGCTCTGAATTTAATCAAATTTTACATTAATTGTGTTTTTGAAACCGGAGTAAGGTTTATTGATGTACCATTCTTAAAATTGGGAAACTATTCGGATTGTTTGAATTATACGTAAATGGTAATGAGATTTTCGTTCATCCTTATGTTTTGGTTTACGTAATTCTGATATTTTGGTGTTTTTTTGTTGGTTCTTGTTGTTGTTTGTTATTTTTTGTTTTATATATATTTATATATTTCTGTATTACATTACAGTTTTGATTTGATTTTGTAGAATTTCATTTTTACATATCGCGTTAAGGTTGCATTAGTTGGGGAGAATATTCTGGCAATCCATGTACCAACGAAATGCAAATATTTATGGTCATTGAAACAAACGTGCGATTTGTTAGAATAAATTCAGTTGCATCTAAAATAAAACATTTGAATTGGAAATCTAAAGAGTGTACGACCTTTCGTAGAAAGAAAGAAATAGCTTGAAACCAAGATCATATAGTATATTCGTATACAAACTGCTAACTTCAAGATCATATGGTATATTCGTATACAAACTGCTAACTTCAAAGATGACTAATATTGTATCAATCTTGGTGACTGGTTCTACAGCATTTGTTTTAAAAATCAATGACGTAACGATTTATGTGTTTAGAAAGCTTAAGTATATTGCTTAAGGGAGAGAAGGGGAATTTGTTCATGCAATAATTGGTCTTAATGTTTGATCTTTAACTGTAAAATTGACTTGTTGTTAAAACATTTCTAGGTTAGATATTTATAAGCGGCTTCCGGTATTGATTTTGGTATCAATATAGTATAAGAGAGTTAAGAGAGTATTTATAGTCTTCTGATATAATGAAGAATATATATATATATTTGTTTATTCCCTCTTTCATTATTAGCAAGGAAAAGTTGTAACGAGTGTTCTGCAGACTATCGATGTGGTCTACATGCATATGGCCACTCATTTTCACTACAGCTCCATAGATGCGAATGTATGCAAGGCTTCCTTACCAATATCAATGGTGATTGTAAAGGTAAATAATAGTCCAAATATAAATGCATTAGACAATACTGTAATTTAAAAAAAGAAGACAAAAAAGGACACGTAATTGATTTCAGATAACTAACTTTCAGATAACGTTTTCTTAATCTTAAGTATGTGAGCGATTCCCATCCATATTATATAATAGAAAACATAACAAAGTTCTTCACTTTTAGATGTGAACTTTGCTGTTGATTTTCGTAACACTACAACGGAATTGTTTCCTACAATACATGATGTAAAGGTTACGCATAACAATGCTTTATCAGTTTGTTTTTGGTATTACCTGCAGAGATACCCAGATTATCATTACCCTGTGTTAAACGTACCATTCAGGTGGTGATGGCAGCAATCTTGTGTTTCTTATACACGAGAATAAAAAGTTACGTATCAACATGAAATGTAGGTCGTTTTATCATGACATGACAGTATTTATCAACAAATGGACTCACCTATGTTGGACTTGGGATTTTGAAGGTTATTGGAAGCTATACATTAATGGAACAATTAATGAGAAAGGTACAGCCAGAATATGGAATTTTAAAGAATCCTTTCCAGAAAGCACTGGTACTATTTTATTGGGTAAAGATTTTTCTAAGGATGCATCAAGCAATAGCACGTCAAAATTCAATGGAAAATTAACGGAGTTGTTCCTATATATCTCGATACTTACAGAACAAGATAGTTCTATTTGTATATAATCATCACCCTCCAGCAGATAACATTGTCATAGGATGGTGGAGGTTTAGGAATACCACATTTCGTGACGATATTGTTGAAATAAAAGGTCCATTTTACCCATAAACAAAGACAAATGGTCCAATAAATGGGTGTACATCTACATTGTAGATGATGGCAATATACTTATAAATGATACCGTGTTTCCTGTCAACAACCACCATCTAATTAACTAGGAAATTGTCAAATCACACGACGAGGACTAAAAATGTTTTAATAAATAAAAACAATTTCAATTTTATAGTTAGGTGGCAATTATTTTCATGTTTGTAATAATCATAAGTTTGGGTGATAATGTGTATTTTATGGTTTATCATTATTAATACTCGGTAATAATGCGTATTTTATTGTTCATCATTCCTAGAGTTGAGGTATAACTCCGGAGAAGTGCGCTCTAAGCAATCAGATAAATAGGACGTGATATAAAAATTCTTACATAAAGCGTATTTAAAAATAATACATAACAAACATAACAAAATAAAAACATTTCAAACAAAAGGGCCTCAGTTGCGTTTGCGTCGTTTCAAAATTTACGTTAAGTCAATTTCTCACTTTAATGTATATACTATATATAAGTATATTTGACACAGATAAATAAAGAGCACAGAGATGTGCATTTAAATATTTAGTATGCGGTCAAACAATTTCAAAAATAAACCGGAAAAAACATAAAAATATATAAATCTATTATCCGAGAAGATACGTTTTAGTGAATATTTGCTGTACAACTTACAACAAAGCTTTGTTTACTGATTCTACAGATACACATCATTTACTATATGTGTACTTGTTATCAAAACCTGATACCTTATTTTAAAGCACTTTATGGATTATGGTCTATTTGTATCCTTGTACCTCTGCGAAGAAGGGTAAACTATATACAGAATGGCAATGTAACACTAATGAAGATACTTCCTTTTACAATCCCGTTTTCCTCTTAATCGTACTACAATTGTGAAAATACTTCTTTGTAGTAGTGAAAACTACAGCAGTGATATTAACCAAATAATCCTCTCTCATTAAATTAATTTTATGAGATACCTGCAAACGGTTTGATGAATTACTCATATAAGAAATATTTCTAAAAATGCCCTCCCTGTGAAATTGAGAAGCGTCTGTTCTTGAACGTTTGAATGGTTTCGTCAAAAGCGATTATTACTGGTTACTGCTCGCCTTAAATAGTTATTTGTTAAGTTTTATTGCTTTTTCTAATGATTAAGGCATGTGGTATGATCAGACTCCGCACGTTTTTTAAGGAGCCATCACAGTGGGCACATCATGGTCACACGACGTTTGTTGTTGCAACAATGTTTGCAACATTTCTTCTGCATTGTCCACTGGCTTAGAAGGTAACCGACGATCCAGTACTGTAAGTCAAAAGGACCTTGAGGTGAACATACAACCTAAACGTTACGAGTTTAACTCCCATCACGATGAGAGTGGATCTTCAGTATTCTCACAATGGTTTATTGTTAATTAAGTGAAGATTAAAATATACATAAATAGAAAGGTAACAAAATAACAAATTATTGTGTTTAATTTATTCGTTTCACTACATGGCATATTTCATGGACTCCAGAAGAGTTTAATTGCACGGATCTGTACGCTGACTATACGATCCTGTGTTAAAATGCCTGTTTAAAATCTATCCTAGACTAGTATAGTTGTTCTTTAAAAAATTTATGATCTACTTAATCGAAAAAAAGAACAACTAGTACAAACTGTCCAAGACTTTCAACTTTTTTACAGGTACATTTTAATTGTAAACATCACTCTCTGCATGCAAAATCTGGGAGTATCCGTACTAACATTAAAACTTTTCGCGTAGGTAATTAAAAATTACTAATCACACTCTGTGGATACAACATTTTTTCCAACTGACTATTTACAAAGATTACGAAAGCTAGTAATTCATGTCCTCTGACGATATTGGGGCGCCACTTTCCTTCATTAATATTCTGCTTGTTTACTTGTTTCTAAAATATTATATAATATTGCTTGTTTATGCTCTTAAGTTGTTTATATTACAGTATAACGCAAAAATATAAACTACGCTAATCTCTTTCTTTCCACATGAAAGAAACATATCGAAAAGTTGTACGGTTTGACCAGTGGAGAAAATTCCCTGAGAATGGACAATCGTTTCTTTCGGGGGACGCTCGGGAAAAGTTTGCCATAAATCTGATTCCGGTTCTTCGCCGACTTGTAGTAAAAGGAAATTATATCTTGTGATTCAACGGATAAACAGATAAAAATTTCCACAATCAAAAGTAATAACATTTGAATGACGTGACGTAGTTGAATAGTTGAATGACGGTGAGAAAGAACACAACAGAATATGTTCTTATAACGACACTATATCTATAAAAAATTCATTGTTGCTTAACCCTATTTTACATGGGGTATGGTATTGGTATACCCTTATTTCACAAGGAGGGGTGGCTCTTTGCCAACCTCCTAATTTTCTCAGCTTCTACTAGTACTATGAGACCTTGAAACTAGGTACGAAGGTAGATCTAATTAAGCTAAAAATGGTAGCCATAAGTCACGTGACGTTTTGCTGATGTCAGCAAAATTCACTAAAATCAGCATTTTTTTGTTTTTTTCCATAATTCAGGTTCTACAAATAGACTGATGTTAAAACTTGGTATAATTGTTCTCTTAGGTATTGTGTTTAATTTCAAATAAAAATGGCAGCATAAAGTCACGTGATTTTCTTGCTGATGTCAGCATATTTTTACTGAAATTAAGCGTCATTTCAATCTCATATTTCTGGGGATCTAGAAGAGGTCAAGTGTTAGGAATTTGTATGTAAACTCTTGTTATTGAGGTGCTTCAAATGAAATTAAAATGGTTGCATATAGTTTAGAAAAAATATTTGGAAAAACTTAATGTTTTTGGGGATAAAAAAATTAACCCGTGGGTCGAAATTACCCCTGAAACGAAAATCTAAAAACAATTTACAACAATGTTTTTACACTTTATAATACACAATAACCTAAAACCAACAAAAAACTAATTTATAACGAAAATAAAAAACAAATTACATACACCCTGGTTACCAGGTTGAAATTACCCCCGGAAAATTTTTTTTTCCAAGAAATGAATTGCACCAACGTGAAAGTAATAAAAAAAGAAAAGTCACAAAGTTTCAAAGAAATTGAACAAGCCAATAAAAAGTTATTAAATAATAGCCCCCATTGTTACGTCATAGACTTAGACGTCTTAACGTCCTATCTCGTCCCATTCTGAAAGAAGCGAGGCACACTAGAACAAGCGAGGCACACTAGAACACAGTCGTAGAAACAATTATTACCGCAAAATAGAAACGACCACCTTAACAGTGTTATTCAAATAAACAGAAAAATTGTTTAAAGCTTTTCTTCCATTTTATATATTTATAAGATGTTTATTACTTTATTTATTTTGTGGTAAAATAAAAAATTTATCATGGAAAGAGTGCCTTCTAAAGAATTATGTTAACCCTTTTAATGCAAAACCACACCTCCTGGTTATATTAAACTTCATGCTGGAAACATTTATAATTTTATGAGAAACCAGTGGGTAGTATCAGCTTTTAGAAAATTTATTTTACAATATATTTCCAATAATTTCCCCCTGGAAAAGTGCAAACAGCAAAGAAATGGTTTGATTCCTTCCCGGAGACACTAAGCACTTAAAGAGTTAAATAATTTCGACTGGAATATCGGAGACATGTAAATTAAAAAGACCAGTCACTTGAGACATGTAAATTAAAAAGACCAGTCACTTCACGTAAAATGTTTCGCTACCATTCTCCATATTAAAAACATATTCCCATGTAAATATTGGAATTGTTCTTACGTCTTGTAAGAAATAAACAGTATCTTAATCACGTGCATTTGATGTCACGTTCCAGTTATAAATGCAACTATTTACTTAAACGCTCCAGTTGAGGTTTTGAATATCCGGAAACATTTAATCATGAAACGTGGACAGAAACGTGTTTATACAATTGGTACAATGAAACGCGGAAAAGATACATCTGCCTCTGATTCAAGTGTTCCAGACAAATACAAAGCAATTGGATATCATGTTTGTGTTGACGGCGAATGGGTGCTATGGGTAAGTAATTGTTGTGCTATAGTTAGATTCTTGCTGGAACCATTAGGCAACAGCTACTGGCGATATTACCCTTGTGCCTAGCAGGAACCATTTCCCTTATTGTTGTACCATGTTGTATTTTTTATTAATAATTGAATGCCATTTTGAGCGGTCGGGTACGAACAATAACTACCGGCCTTTATAGAGCCATAACAACCTTCCGTACTCGCAAGCGTGGGCGTCACTTAGACCTTGGTCGATATTTCCCGGTAAAGAATATACCAAACAGTTATTATTCTACTAAGTGTGTATATTGTAGCTATGTATTGTTGAGTAATATTTTTTTTAAACCATCTATACTTCAAAGGAAAATAAGAGGTTTTCATGATCATTGTATTTCCAGTTGTTACTCCCTTAGACAAAGTAGCATTTCAATGTATTTAGTATTGATAATTTGTTTCCGGGGACAATATCCAACAAAGGATTAGGGATCGTCTAACAACATCCTTATCTCTTTCCATGATTATAGCATGATGGAATATCCTAGTGGGGACATCATGGTAAAACAACGTCGTGACAAATTTGAAAAAATATTACAGCCGTTGTTGCAACGTCGTGTGACCGTGATGTGCCCACTAGGCTGAAACCACGTATAATATTCGAACATGTGCCATCATTTATGATTAAATACCAAGAGAAAACCTCAGAGTCTAGATTGTAGCTATATTTACCAAAAATACTTAATGTTTCTTATAGAGGGATACAATCCGGCGGTTGGAGGGTTATGCTCTTCCCTTTTTCCAAGAGTTATAATGAATAGAAGAAGATAATGTTTTAAATATATACACAAACTCTACCATCCTTTCATTCAATCTAGCGCATTCTGAATGGGAATATTTCCTTTTCTTCATGTCACATAAGGTGAAGTCCAATAAATAAGGTGATGAAGCCCAATAGACAAGGTCACAAATACAACTTGCAGGTTGTAATAGTAACAGTAATATTTAAAATCTCCTCCTGTCTGACTATTTCAAATTTGTGCGCTTATTACTATGTATTTGCCATGTGTTGTAAAAGCTATAGCTATTTGTATCGTAACGTATGGTTTAAGACATCCTTCTGAAAACAAACAGCGCCGTCATTGTACACATTCTGTTGGGAACTGTAAATAAGGGTACACATCTATTTGTTACTGCTTGTCAGGTAAACGTTAGAACAATAAATGAAAAATGACAGTGTATTTAGTTCTATAGTATATTATATTTATGAAATTGGAATTGAGAATGAGTTTTAACCTTTTAATCCATAGTGTCCCTAGAAAGAAATCGAATCATTGACATTTCTTTGGTATTTTTCTTTTTCCCAGGAGTTAATTATTGAAAATATGATGTACAATTTATAGTAAAAACTGATAAGACACTCTACTTTGTTATAAAATTATAAATGATTTATAAGTAAAAAGTAAAAAGTAATGAAACTTTGAAAAGTAATGTTCATACGTAAAAATAAATATTTGTTTGCATTAAAGCGAGGCGAGACATGAAACCTGGATATTTGGACGGCTTTGGTCGTTGACATAGTGTAACGAAAACAACCATTCTGTTTGGTGTATGACATTGAGATTTTCAGCATACACATATATTGCGACGAGGGATCTAAATCTGAAGTCCGTTCTTTATTTAAAAAAATAAAACTTTCATCAGATCCGGGAAAGGTCTATTCTGTACTGAAAGTATTATTATCTACTCCACACAATAAATCATACGATAAATGGAACAAAGAATACTTATTTCACTATTTTAGTATTATTTTAGTTATTTTCCTATGAGAAACACCTTACGTTCTTTTGCTTCTGACCCTATGTAGTTATTTACATTCCACTGTAGTTACAGGACGAAATTTGATTAATCCTATTTTACATGGGGGTGGGGTAAATTTTACCCGCAGTAACTTTACATTTTGTTTTCCGGGGAAAATGATTTCTTACAGCAGGTCTGCAAGTTTTATTAATATTTCTTTTAGTTTCTCTTGAAGTAAGTAAGACAATTAATATTGTCCTCTGACATGTTACAGAATTTGAGATGTATTTTGCAGACCAGAAATTATATTTTACGGACCAAATCCTAATTTCACATTTCCTAAATTCTCCCAACTACTATTTCAAATTATTTTATTTCGATTTTCATAACTTTATTATTTACTAATTTTTAATTTTAATTTCAGTTTACCATATCTTTACATGGTTATTTCTAGCAAAAATAATCCAAAAAACTTTCTTTTGATGACTTCATTATAAAGATTTGTGACGTCATATTTGCAAATGTTTTTAAAAATAGAAAAAAGATAGTCCAGATATTAATTTACCAATGAAAATTTAAATATGCAATATGGACTCGAAATACCGGTAAAATACATATTCTTCAGCTATGAAAATGATGGAACAAGAATTGGCCGAAAATGTAGAACATTGTTTAAAATAATATGTAATAACTTTATTTTAATATGCTACTTTTAAAGAAAGAGAAACTAAATTTTTTATTTCTCTTAGTGTCATTACTATTTTGCACTGTCTGCTAAAAGAGATCTTTTTATGAAAAATGTTCAATCGGGACATTATAAGGAGATGTTCGAAAAAAAGCATTATATACAGGTTTCCTTGTGAGTCTCTTTACCTAAATCGATCCCTTCCTGAAAAAGGTGTCCGCTGTATGGAGGCGTCTGCTATGGAGGATATCCGCTATAGGGAGGTTTTACTGTGTGAATAATGTAATTTATAAATGATAATACTCATTTAGTTAATGTTATAAATTAATAACATAATCATAAACTCATTTTGTTTATGACTAACAGAAACTAAAAAGAGTTACTAAGCAACGCACTGCACACATCTCAGTGGCAATGACATGCACCATCATAACTAGATACTAATAAGTCATTACGTCTATATTGATCGTCGAAATTGAATCTATAATTATTAAAAGTATCATGCATTAAAGGAGATTGAATCAATAATTAGTAAAAGTATCATGCATTAAAGGACTTCATTAGGAGTACCATGCGACTTGATAACTTCCTAATTCAATCCATCAGCTTAGAACACTGCAGCTACGAACGGAGGAAAGAGACAGAGACACCGTTCGTGATTGGTAGAAGGAGGCCTAAAGAAAAGAAAAAGCTATTGTCTTAAACGAAGCCGGCGAAAAAGCAATATGTAATAATCAGTACGTAACTAATGTTGACGGCAAATGTATATTTTCGGTAAGTTAATTTAGTTATTAAGATTAATTTCCACTTGCTAATGTTATCGCGATTGTCCAGCAGTTCTTTGTTCTTTGCATAATATCGATCGCGCAACTTGAAAAATAGATTGAACAAATCCTTCCTTTTTGACCGATTTTTTTTTCTGCTTAGCCAATCAGAAACAAGAAAACAACGTCACGCGAAAAGTTGCGCATGATGATGGTAACAAGTGGAGATTATAAGCTTTGCGTGCGTAAGGGATTTCCTCTGACAGTACAACAACTGAACGGGTAGTTAAAGATTTAAGTTTATGATACGAGAAGATGTTTTTGAATTAACATCTGAACAATAGGAACATTTGGTTGAAAATAAATAAATAAATAAATAAATTGCAGGAATTTCTTCATAAAGAAGGTTTATTTTATTTTTAGTATACATGTGTTTACTCTTCAGCTATTTTGTTAACTGGAATCTTCCAATTGTGGTTGGTAACTGAAAGGAATGCGTAATATCAAAATAATTCAATTAAATGAGAAAATATATAATACAATACTACCATTTTGCGTACCAAAATACTAAACGGCGAAAGCATAGAAATCCAATAATCAACAGGCGAGAAGTTGTAATATGTAGTATGAAATGTAATATTATTAAAATATATCATATATATATATTATTAAAATATTACAGAAATTAATAAATACCAACATTGCTTTAATATTTTCAGAAAGATAATATCAAGAAAATATAGGTTAGCTTGTTAAATATTGTTGAATTGTTGAATATAGTGGGAGTCTTATTAATGTACAATACTACATGGATTATTATCAAACGATCATAACTAAAAACAGTAACAAACAAATTCATACGATTTCTTCTACCACAGTACAAGTGCATCTAAGACCACTTATATCGTGGTTTCTTTTAAAGACTTACAATTCAAGATCCGGTTAAAACCGCTTCCTCACTTTTAAGGGTCGTCTTAATACAAGGTACATATTTTGAAACCCAGGGTCTTTCTCAGAATGGCTAGACGTATTATAATTAATACTTGAGGTTGTTTACCTGGTAATTAAAAACTAATATTTATTTATTCCTTTGGTGCATAATGTGAAAGGAATCAAATCATTGGTAATTTCTTTGCTATTATGCTTTTTCCAGGAGGTGTTAATTATTGGGAATACAATGCAAATAAATTTGATATAATGTGATAGCTAAGAACCCCCTGGTTCCTCATAAATTTACAAAGGTTTCCTATGGGGAGCTTAATATAACGAGGAGGTAAGCTTACAAGACCATTATACTGGTTAAAAACTATTACAAGACCATTATACTGGTTAAAAACTATTATTGTTACAAGACCATTATACTGGTTAAAAACTATTACAAGACCATTATACTGGTTAAAAACTGTTATTGTTACAAGACCATTATACTGGTTAAAAACTATTATTGTTACAAGACCATTATACTGGTTAAAAACTATTATTGTTACAAGACCATTATACTGGTTAAAAACTATTATT
>JANTOQ010637567.1:0-10381 GCA_027564595.1 Bythotiara depressa
CGCGACTTTTGCGCACGCGTAATTCTGGACAATGTTCCACAGTTCTTTAGCCGCCCGGCTTTCTTGTTTATACTATTATCATCCTGATATAGAAAAGAAATATAGCACATTGTTTTAGGGCGGGTTTCCACTTAGACGATTTTGGTCCCGTGAATTGCTCTGGTAATTGAAGCTCTTTAACTTTCATTGACGAACATGAATAAATTTATTATCTCGCAGTTAACAGAACGACACCTGTTTCGACATTTTTTTTAATTGAGACTCTGATTAAGAAGATGCAAGTGTTTCTATTTAATTTAAATTCTTTATCAATTATTAATTACCCTTAAAACCACGTAAAACCTCTCAGGAAGAGAATCTTGCTTTTGCCAAAGCCGTAAATACATTTGTCAGTTTATCAAAAATAAAACTTAATAATAGATGGCAAATTTTATGTATAAAATGCAAATATAAATTGTAGCCATGATTTTATCTTTTCTCCAACGTCCTTGAATACATGTACATTTTTTGTTTTTCGTTTTTTCAACGTACGAAAACAGCCAATGGAGGTTTTCTAAAGGTGTGTTAGTTCTGGCAAATAGAGCTGTTCTAGAGAAATGACGAGTTTGGCTTTCCTGTAAAAAATGAGCTGTTCTAGGAAAAATGGTCTTTTTTCTGATAAATTGATCTGTTCTAAGAAAATCTTTTTTCTTTTAACTGGTAAATTGAGCTGTTCTATGAGTTGTTGATTTTCTGACTTCCGGACAAAATGAACTGTTCTAAGAGATACAACCTCGTTTCCTAGAAATAAGAAAAATAGCCACTCTACAGAAGTAGCCAACGGAGCTGTTCTTAGAAAATATGTGTTCTTAGAAAATATGTGTTCTTAACTGCCAGATAGTCTGTTCTTAGAAAATATGTGTTCTTAGAAAATATGTGTTCTTAACTGTCAGGAAGTACGTTTTGCGAGGGAGCTAAAAGTACTGAATAAGTTTCCTTAAGGCCGATTTCCATTACCGCAGCGCCCGAGCTGAGAAAGTTGAAAATTCTCAACTTCCACGGCGGACAAGCGCGAAAAAGCAAATAGAGCATGCGCCAAAATGTTCTCTCCGCCAGCCCGGGAATAAATGCAGTAATGGAAATCGGCCTTTAGAACAACCTCTTTCTGCCAGGAAGCGTGGTTGTTTCACTTAAAACAGCTCAATTTGCTAGGAAGGACATTATCTTCTCTTAGAACAGCTCAATTTGTCAGGAAGTCAAATAAAATACCACTCTTAGTACAATTCAATTTGCCAGGAAGGACATTATTCTCTCTTATAACAGCTCATTTTGCCAGGAGATCAAATAAATATACAATCACTCAATTTAAGAAGCAGCCAACAGAGGTGTTCTAAAAAAAACAGGTGTTCTGTTTTAGCAGAATTTTAAGAATTTGAAGTCTTCTAGAACACCTTTCCAAGGAAGACGTTTTTATTTTCCAAGAACAGCTAAATTTGCCAGGAACAATTCATTTTTTCCTTAGAACTCCTCAATCTTCCAGGAACTAAAACATTTTTTCAGGCGTAAAAGTTCTTATTTCTTGGAACAGCTCAATTTTCCAGGAACAAAATTATTTCTTTCTAGAACACCTCATTTTGCCAAGAGAGGGAAATTAATTTCTTAGTATAGCTCAATTTTCCAGGGGAGGAAGAAATTGTTCCTAGAACGCCTCAATTTGCCAGGAACATCAAATTGAGTATTTCGTTAGAACACCGCCATTTTCCAGGAAGGATACCCCTCTAGAACACCTATCTCTTAGAATAACTCCGTTGGCTGCTTTCGAATTTACCAGGGCGTAGAATGTTTTATGTTGATTAGAACAGCTCATTTTGCCAGGAAAGAGAAATCTGGTCTTTAGAACAGTTCGTTTTACCAGGAAAGTCTATTTGCCAGGACTGACACACCTAGAACACCTGTTTTTATAACACCTCCGTTGGCTGCTTTCAACTGTACCTGGGAACAAGGAGTGTTCTAAGAGAAATAACTGGGTTGCTGTAAAACGTTGGGTAGCTCAATTGGGCCACCCGTTTGGGTACCTATTTGGCCACTGCTAAATTTTGAAGACCAAAAGGCGGGAAGTAAAGTATTATTGAGTGGACCTATGTAATTGTTATTTAACTCTCTTTCGTAAATATAAACTTCAACGAATCAATTACCGTAAATGATCGAATAATCGTAACTTTTGAAATAGTACGATGATGTACGGCTTATGCTCTCTCTATGCCAGTTCTCTGTGACAGCATCGTACACATAGACTTTGCCGCCGGCAACAGAGGGTAATCATGACCGCTTTTATCTTAGAAAAATAATAAATGCGTAGAAATGCAAGTAAGGTGGTCTGGGTCGAACGCGGTATATTATTTTATTATATTGGCGCGTAAAATGAAGTTTTCTTTCATGTCTCAAGAGAATATTTCTGGATTTCTGGATTAATGTATTATCAAGATACATGGTTGATTTTAGCCCTTGATAAATAACCATAGATCGAGTTGTGAAAGAGTCGCATTCTTTCTTTAACTACCTGCGCATAAAATATTGAAATAAGGTGCCAAAATAACCAAAATATAGTTCCGCATGTTTATGAAACTGCGCCTGCGTAGATAAAGAGATTTAAACTTTTTCAATTTATCTTACGTGCTTTGATCAAAAGCGGTCATGTTCTTTCAACAAGGATGGACGAGAAAGAGCCCTCATTTAACTAAGTGTTGTTACATCAAAAACGAGCAAATTCAATGAAATGGGATCATTTCCCTCCAATATATCTCCTGAAAGTACGCTATCAAATTTGGGCCAATTTTTACTTGCTTTTATCCTACGAAAGGGGCATAAAACCGCAAAAGTCTCAAATATTATATGATGACAGAAAACATAAAATAAAATGTTTCTTGTGCCAACTTGCATTTGCTACATTTAAAGACATCACATCACCAATAATTCCTTGAAAAAAAAACAATCCTCAATCACACACAAAATATTTGACTATTTTACTTAGAGTATCCAGAGAAAATAAGTTAGAAAGTGAGGCAAACTAAGTACATTTTCTTTTCTACCGGTTATGGACGACCATTGTCAGATCAGTACCAAAGTACCCATGATCTACGCGTCAGATAAAACTGAAAATTTTTAAGTTTATGTCTCATCATTTGTCGAACTCAATTTCGGTTAGTTTGGCACCTTATAGCAGGATATTATTTGAAGGATTGCTGACAAAACATCCAAATATATTTTATCAACGAGATGAAAAATGAATACACTGATGCGCGCCGGACCACCTTACTTGCGTTTCTACGCATTTATTTATGCTTCTACGCATTTTTATTTATATTTCGTTGCACTTCTCGGCCACCGTAATTATTTGACACAAGGAATAAAATTATCCATTTTTATATTTGCAATCATAGTGACAGAAAGAAAATACATCACCTATTCTATGCTCCATTACCCCCTGGGTAATGTAATGATCCTATTTTCTTTTTAAGAAGTTTTTAAATGACATCAGGTGATAGTTTTTGTCAGTTTTATCTATGCAATTTTAGGTAACGGACACTGATTGGAAATACAACATTATGATGATGACGATTCACTCTGCACTCTGATTAGAAACAACATTCCGCCACTCTGCAGTTGTTTTTATTTCAATAAAGTAATTATGTTTTCGCATTTTATAGGTATTGTCTGGTATTTAAAATACATGGCTATAAAGGATTGAAGGCCGTAAAAACTTGCGGCGAACAAGATGAGCGTAGCGGTTAGGCTAAATTTCTGGTTGAAAGATTTAAGCTTGTTTAAGATGTATAAACTGTATATGCTCGTAATTCAAATTCATGAAGGTGTTTAATAAGGTCGATTCCTTTGTTAGCTTTGGAGATTCCTTTGTTAACTTTAGAGATTTGTTCCTTTAAGTGATTATTTATCTAGCATCCTTAGAAGAAACAGTACCATTGTTAAAAGGTATCATTGGAGTTTGGGTATTAATTACTTTTGTAGAAAAGATTGGAAAGGTCTGCATAAAGATGTATCATCAGCAAATATTTTTAGGACAAATGAGAAAAAACAAAGGACCGAGAATTGAGTCTCGAGGCACACCAGGTAAGAAAGATATCATTCCATGAGTATAGTGAATCATAAATACATTTTTCAAAGATCTTACAAATAGGCAGCAAAGAGATCGGTCTATATTTTTAAAAATAAATTTTTACTTTCTTTTTTAAGAACAGGTACAACATTAGCTTTTTTCCATTGATAAATAAATAATAAATAATAAATAGCCTGAATTTAGTGCGATTTTAAAGATTATTATAAAGTGAAGAATAATTGATTCAGCGGACAATTTCACCATATGAATAGAAACATTATCCCAGCCATGAGATTTACTTGGATCAAGTGAATGGATAATGCACAGGATACCATGTCCACTAAAATTAATAATTTCAATTTTACAATCAAATGGTGGTAGACTTCTAGACTATTGTATGAGAGTACATTGTTGTGCGACAAAACCATTAAGTAAAGAGGCCAACCTAAGTGGTCTGTTATAAAGTAATTATCAGCTAACGTAGGTTGGTGAAAAAAGGGAAATAATTTTAGTATAGATAAGATAGACAGACAGTTAGATAGATAGTAGATAGATAGTAGATGCTTTGGAGCTTAATTTATTGTCAAGAGAAGCAAGATAATAATTTGCGTCAGAAATTAAAGTAGCACTTCATTTTGTTATATATCGACAGGATAGCCCTTCCCAAAACTTTTTATTACAATACTATGTTCTTATTTTAAGACTTTTTAAGAGAAAACTTGCAATATTTTTGAAAACCGTGATAAATGTAAAAATACGTAACTTAAAAACGTAAAGAAAATTAAAACGAGAAGAAACACTTGGAATCAAAATCTAAGCATTTCGGTGACATTTAAAGAAAAATAAAATATGTCATAAAGTTATAAAAACTTGTTGTAACACAAATATTATTAACAGAAATAATTATCATTTAAAGTCCATAGATCCGCCTCTGCATCCCGCTAATCTTTGCGAAAATCTTATACTACAAGTCAATTCAATGCAATTCAGTGTCTGAAAATATTCCGAATTCATTACGTCTATTAGGACGATTTTCTACAAAATCGTTAGCAACTTTCAACAATTGTTGTTCATCTACTTTGTCTTTATGAGCATGTAAAATAGCTAACGCGTTAAATCGTTTTTGTTTCATACAAGTTCGAAGCCAAGTTTTCAGTCGCTTTGACAAAGAAAAGGACCTTTCAGCTGTAGCACTGGTTTACACTTGGGATATTGAATGATAAAACCAGCGTTGTACTAAGTTTTAACATATTCTAAGCCCTACACGGTGACGAAAGAGGCTCTGGAACGTAGTAGGTATACTTGGCTTTAGGATGTCGTAGAGCGCAGGGTGTTCTAAGACGCATTAACACAACTTAAACGTGCATTTAAATCTTCTTTAAATTTTTTTTTTTTTGTTAGCACAAAAGGGGGGTGGGCATGGCCCCCTGGCCCCCCGGTTGCGCGGGCCCTGATCGAAGGTTTCCTTCTATATTAGTTGGACCATTTGTGACATATGTTTGTAAGTTTTCACCATAGCTTGACGTGTCTATTAAATTTCGTTTGTCACCCAAGGTGGGTATTTATCCTTACAAATCATCAAGGTGGGTATTTATCCGTACAAATCATCAAGGATGATAAACAGCTATAGGAGCTAGATTGTAGAATTTAAAAAGTGTTCCAACTTACTCAGAAGATGTACAACCGAAATCTCAATTTTTTGAGAAATGATGACATCGAAAGCCCTTTTAAAGCCAAGATAACTTATCATTTAGCGAGTTCGCCATAATTGCCAGTATATGATTGTAGGCATGCAGGCTAAAATAAGATTTTTCACGTTAATTGCAAGCGCGCATGAATACTTTAATAGCGCTGTTTAAGACTAAGGGTAGTTATTCGGGATCTTTGGAGCTCGTCAACGTTTGATCTGCTCGTGTGATTGTCGGTCTCCTTTCTCTCTTTGTATCGTAAGTTCACGAATAGAATTTAAGCGTTTTTTGAGAAGGAAAAATCTGCATCCAGGGAACGCTTTTCTCAAACGCTACAGGTTGTTAAATACCGTATTTTTTCAATTTTGCGCACTTGCGCACTTTGCTTGTTCCTATGTTTACCATTGGGTGCGAAACATATGTCAGCAAAGTTCTAATGACATAAAAGGTTTTGTGACTAGTGACTTTGTACATTTGAAAATGCACTTTGTCATGAATTTTGTGACGTCACAGCTGTAACTAATACCATTCTCCTAGAAAAATACTTGTCTTGGTAAAAACATGAATTGCTAATATCTCAGGAAAAGCGTTTTCAAAAAATTTTAAAGCAGTTTTCTCATCATAATTTTTCCTTTTAGACCTCCTGAAAAGTTTTTTATTTCATAAATATCAAGTATGTTTGTGTGACATTTTTATAGTAAAGGTCAGATAAGGCAAAAGTACTAGAAAGATAACCAATTTTTGAATCAATTTTAAGTATCCCAGAAGCAGCCAACAGAAATTATTCTAAGAAAATAGGTGTTCTTAACTACTGGGATATAGCTATATTATTGGAACGAAAGTTTTCTTAGGACACCTTTATTTAACAGGAAGCAGGACTATTTCGCTTAGAACAGCTTATTTTGCGAAGAAATATTTTTTTCTTCTCTTAGAACAGCTAATTTTGCCACGAAGTTAGATGAAGTGAAGTAGCTATCTATCTTAGAACGGCTAGATTTGCCAGCATATGGAAAACATAGTGTCAAAGCAGCTAACTTGACAAGGAAAAACATATAAATAACACTTATTTTTTTCCAGGAAATCATAAAATACTTCTCTTAGAACAGCTGAATTTTCCAGGAGAGGAACACCAACTCTTAAGAACAGCAGCTCATTTTACCAGGAGAATCTAATTTTGCTAAAACAGTTATATTTGCCAGCGCTGACACACCTCCTTGGCTGCTTTCGGTATCCTTTGTCAAATATCATATTTTCAGGATTACTTTACAATGGTCGAACTGAGTTGAATAATGTACTTACTTTTGTCGTTACCCTCACAATTCATCGTGTTTTATTGCGTGTCTCATCTTAAGCTTTATTATCAATACTTATTATCAATACTTAATATCCACTTTTCTCTTTAACTTGTGAAACTCAAACGTTCTTCTCACCTTTTGAAGATATTTTTGAAATAATAAGTGGTACTTTAAAATAAGTTCATTCTCCGAATATGTTAACTCAAGCAGGTGAGAAGAATAAAACATGAACAACAAACAAGCCAACTTCGTCCCCATACCCTGTATCTAATTTAATGGCTGCAAAAATGAGAATTGGAGAAACTGGCGAGAAAGCGTTTGATTCATAATATTCCTAAATATGCCGTAGGACCCTGGTCTCTGGTTTTAAAAGCAAAATAATGTTTTGACCACTTGTTCATCAATTGTGCCTACCCCTGGAAATCTTAGGGATCTTATTTCAGGGGGTTGTCAGGTTAATAATCCAACGTTTTAGGTGAGAATTTGCGTCTATATTCATATCTGTAAAGATATGATAGAATCCATTTTAGCAACATATATGACAAGTGTTAAATCAGTTATGGTTCATACAACAAACACTCATTTATACAGTATTATAGGGTAACTAGTTTTAGACCAGAGACCACCAGTTGGTTTGTGTTTTTGTGCCGATGATTTGCTATAACAGTATATCTACAATGTCAGTGTTTAGCGGCTCTTGAATACAAGCCAGTACGTATAGTAGTTATCTAGCACCACAACAAACAAACAGCCCAGCAGAACAGGACCCAGAGTCTAGGCAGGAGATAGCTCCTAATAAAATAACTATATCTTCAGCTGGAAGGAGGGGTCTGGACACAAATCTCAAGTTAAAGCCTTTAGAGCGCTGTCATGGCGGTGGAGGGGAAGAGAGGAAATAAGGTTAAAGATAGTTCTTGAAGAGAGCAATCTTTGAATATCTTGCTCAGTAGATACAAAGTCAAGCTACAAACCCTACTTTGGATTTTCAGATAAATCTTGACTAAAAATTGGAATGAACCCTTTGTAACGTTAACCTTAAGTTGAACATTGGTCATGTTATGGAGAAATATCTTAAGAACTCTCTGTCATGCAGCTGTGTTTGAAGAAGTGCTTTCTGTATATTATGGTGTTATTAAAGCAGGTAAGTAGCTTGTAAGGTTTATTTTGTAAGTAGATGCTATTTTCCCTTATTACCGTATATATTTAGAACTAGTCCAGAGATTTCCAAAGTTTTCACAAGGTTTATAATAAGTTTAATTTATTTTCCATTCTCCTTTTGCCACAGTGGCCATCTTACATCTTAGATTCCGTTAATTACCATGGTTGAAACAATAAAACTTTGTGAATGGCTTCCAAGGCAGTGGAAGATTTTTAATATATTAATATACACAGGTTGGACAGAATGTTCAAGATGTTAACAATCTGGAACATAAATATGCTTATATATTCTTTTTTAAATGAGATAACTGTGAGCAATTATGTATTGTTTACATGTGTTTGTTGTTGTAATAAACACCTGCAGAGTAATATGATTTTAACACAGTTTTTCGGAATTTTGAATGTTGTACACATAAAATAAGCTGCTGGATCTTTTGTTTTGTACAAACAACTTCCAGGCTTCTAAGGTTTTGTCCGACCAGATAAATATTTTTAAAAGGAGTTGACAACTTTCACATTAATTTGTTTGTTTTGTTTCAATATGAATCCTTTACTATTTATTTATAATCTCCATGTTGGCATAACCATTAGAGTGTTCAAATTTGTAAAAATGTAGACTTTTGTTCTTTATTATTTGCCGGTTGTTTACAAGTTCCGTTTTAATATATTGTTCAAATATATATATAGCGTTGGTCACAAATTTGTTAAAGTTTTTTATTTTATTTGAGTTGCGTAGTGTACTATTAATAATTTATCGTATTTTTGTAATATTTTGACTAGCAGTGTTGATTCTCCAGCTTAAATCTTTATGATTTGCTTGGCAAAAAAGCTCTATCTCACTTAGCGGTTCATTCTGCCACAAGTTTTGTCAGCATACATTGTTTCTGAAATAATTTCTAATTGATGTTACTTTGTAGTTCAACAGATCTAGAATTCTTGTTCTCTCTCATATAAATGTGATTTTTTTAATGTGTCGTTAGGAAATACGATTCCCATCAAAACATAAAGCAGTAATTCGGACGTAGTCAACTGGGAGTCAAGTGATCTCGTTTAGTCCAGTTTCCTCGTCAAAGCTTATGATATTCCGGAGTAGGAAAGTTTGCTCTCTGTTTTGAATCTCTTTCTGCTGCTGTAAGGATGGAATGTTTCATGATAAAAATATTAAAAACAAAACAAAGTTAAACGGTTTTAATGCTGGATAAATAAATATAATTTATTCTGTTGAGGCAGGAATTTGGCTCCAGCGAAAGAAGAGTTAGGTAATCTGTAAAAGAAGAATTCAACTAAAGTTCAAATTAACGCAAATGTACGATTTAATTTGTAGATTGAACGCTAGTTTAAATGATCTTCTGTGTTCGTATGTAAATATAAGAAAGTATGAAAGGGAGTGTAAATATAAATAGTAGATATCGGGTCTCTACCTTGTCAATATAATAAATAAATAGATAAATAAATAAATTATAAAATAAATACATAAATATCTAAATAAATAAATAATTAAATAATGGAAACAACACTTTAATGCCACAATTCCAACCACTGATTTTAGAGAAAAAATTCTGCCTGAGATGGTTCTCGTCCAATAAACCTTTTCATATAAGGCCGAAATTTGATGAACATTTTCCTGGATGCATATTCGCAGATGCATATACATATTAGAACCAGTGCATAGTTAGCCACACACGGCTAGCCGCACTTAGCCGTACATTTTTTGTGCACTTCATGTTCTTAATAAAGTTAAGCTTATCCAAAGAACACAAAACAAACAAAAACTCTGACGTCAAAAGAAGCGCACCACGGAAATAAAGTTAAATAACCCTGGTCACGTGATAAAAATATCCAAGACTTTTTGACTCATTTTATTAGCCCAACATGCTAGCTTATTAAACCAAAAAACATTTCTCTTGTATGTACTACAGCCTTTCCTGGAAAACGATTTAAAAGAACACCCCCGATAAAAGCAGAAAAAGCTGCAAAAATCGGATTTTACAAAAACATTCAATGTTTAATGTCACGTGATTGGTTTTGAAAATGTTTATCTATCCAAACCGTTTAGGACCAATAAGGAGGTGTAACTTTTGACAAAATAAATATTTTGGTTGGTTCTGGAGAACTGGATAATGGGAAATTATCAAATATGCATTTCC
>JANTOQ010637789.1:0-10381 GCA_027564595.1 Bythotiara depressa
CGGAAAGCTGATGTTTATTCATTTGTATCTCACGATCAAAACAATTTAAAAAAATTGAGACAGTTTTGTAGTGCAAAGATCACTGATTCTACTGTGTCAAAGGCAAGTTTTTCCCGGTTTTCCGTTTTACCTTTTCACTCTTCAAAGTTAGGGAAGAGCACCACAAAATGTTTCTGAGAAACAGTGTTTTAAAGTTTATTAAGGTTGGATAATCTGAAAATAACGAAATTATTAACACTGCAGCTGATTCCGTCTCATAAGGCGGGTTTATTTACTTTTCTTTTGGTACAGTCTTGTAAATTATTACAACAAGTTAAGATTTCTTACAAAAGAACAAAGAAAAGGAATGAAAATATGTTCGTAACCATTAGCAACTGTTAGTACAAACTTTAGAAAGATTAATCTCTCTTTCCAAAATTTATTTTTAAAAGTAGTTTTCATTTATTTCAGGGCTTTTCTTGTGAAAATTTTTTATTTCTAATTTAAAATAAATGTTCTTTGCAAGATAAGCTTTTTTACAAATGATATAAAATTTTCATTTCGTCGAAAATATCGATTTAAAGGTTATGTTTATTTACTATTATATTTCCAATAATTAACCCCCTTGGAAAAAGCAAAATAGTAAAGAAATGACCAATGATTTGATTCATTTCCGGGGACACTATGCATTAAATTGGTAAGTTTATTCTTGCGTGCACATGTATATTTTAAGTAACTAGCTGTCAATCAAAACAGATGTAAACAAATCAAGGTTGTTACTTGCTTCGAAATAAATATTTATAAATATCTGATGATGTTGTTTAATTTTATATTTCCAGATGAAATGTGTTATGGGAGGGGTAATGGACATTTTGTAACCGACAGTTCGTGTACCTCTTACTTCATTTGTAACAATGGACAATACACTGCAGGAACATGTCCCTCAGGACAGCAATACAATACAATCTCTCAAGTGTGCAGCACACTGCAAGTGTCAACATGCAGACGTGAGTATTATATGATATTGTTTACTTTTTTTTTTAAATTTCTTATTCTTCAAGGAATTATATTAATTTCATACTACTCACAATCTAACACTTTCAATACAAAACCTCTACAGGCAAATAAAATAATTGAGTTGCTACATGTTCAATGTAAACAGTGGAGTTTTAATCCAAGTTTCATTCAGCCTCGTTCCCTCGTATTTTTATTGGTTTTTTATTTCTATTTTCATAACATAAAATTACAACGTTAACAAACGTATAATAAATAAAACAAGACATAAACTAAAATATAAAGACATGGATATATACATGGAAAAATGATGGGGGAAGATGTCTAAAAGAGAAAGAGTCCCTGGGTACGAGGTTGGATTTCATTAAAATCAACAACGCGAATGGTTTAACATCATTTGATGTACATTTGGAAATGGGCTGCTAATAATTATTACTGCATATATTACTTTAGACCCTGACTGTACCGGGAGATCGGACGGCTATTACGTAAGTGACGGGACGACGTGCAAAAACTATTATCGATGTGTTGGGGGTATAAAGACTGGAACTAGTTCGTGTAGTAGTGGTAAGTCTATCTTCCTGTTACGTGATTGATTGATGATTGTGCAATTTGTCATCCAATTGTTTAATGGTTGTGCAATCTAGTATTTAATTGATTGGATTCGATATCAGGTTATGGTTTTCTACCATCATAAGAAGAATTTCAGATGAATAGGTGAAGCCGCGAATGTGTACTACTCCTTAATCTTAAGGTCTCTTAAAGTCTTGTCTTCCATTGCCATATCAGTAGGGATGCAATTTCCTATTTACCCTATGGAGCTATATATCTTTGTTGTAAAAATTTGCTTTGAAAACGTAATAACATATAATATATACGCCCACTCCAAAATAACAGGCCACCATTTTCATGACAAATATTTTTCATCGAATATAAGCGCTCGTATATAATCAGCGGTTATGTTTCCAGATGTTATATAGAAACTCCTCAGCAACTTATGAACAAATTAGAAGATAGTAGTATTACATAAAACTGAGTAACGAGGAATTTGCGAAAGAAAAAACTTGGCATGACGTATTCTTGATTCATGTCTTCCTTTGTTTTTGAAAATGTTCCACTGTGTATATACCTCCCCAGGGAATAACCCATGCAAAAGGTGCTTTGAGCTAGTAAAAACAGAGTTTATATAAAAGCCGTGTTTCAAATCAACGTAAAGTCCATCCTATATTATATATTATATATTATATATATTATATAATACTATTTCCGATCAACTCACCTATTCAAATAAATGTGAAATCTGTCCTGATAAACAAATAGAAAGTTCAACATATGTTTGACGAATTCCATTTCCTGTGACATAAAATAAAAATGAAACAGTATGTTAAAAGACGTAAAACTGTATTGTTTCTTTACATTACCAGGTCGTGTGTTTGTTATATCGTCAAACAGACAGTCCGGTTCTTGTCAAACAACAACAGCTTCTGGTTCGACGACTTGTAAAGATCCACGTTGCGATTCCTCTCCTAATAGTAACGGTTATTTGACAAAATCTATTGATACGTATTGCCGCTTGTACTATCGATGCCAGAATAATTTCTATACATCGTTGGATTGTGGGGTGGGTAATAATTTTGATTCATCAACTGGTCGGTGTACTTCAACGACTCCAACTGGATGTGCAGGTAGGTTCTGGTTGGTTACTAATTACTGTATTAATTAAAATTTATAATATGTTTGTTTTATGAAATGATTTAAGAAGGAATAATGACGTTTTACCACACAGAAGGCACACTGCAACACAGTATTATGAACACGTTCCATTCGATTTTAATCACGATTTTGTCAAAACGAGGCTTGATTGCCATCAACCACGTTGCGTTCGCCTGATTTCAATCTTGATTAACAATAAAAATAATAAATCATATCATGAGATGGGTTGTTTTGATTATTTGTGTGAAAACGAGACAAATAGAATATTGAATAATGTAATAATTCAGACGAACGCAGACGAATAAAACAAATATATTGTTTTTTAGATCCTTTGTGTAGGGGAAAGAACAACGGTGGATATATAAGTGATACCTATTGCATTAACTATTACACATGCACCAATCAACGCCATACTGGTGACAGCAGCTGTGGCATCAGTAATGGTCTAGTAACTTATTATAACCAAGCAGGTCAAGTGTGTCAGTCATCAAGTCCTTCAGGATGCAGAGGTATGAATCTTTATTGATTAATTTATTTATTTATAATAAAAACAAAGTTACATAAGTGCACATGTAGAATAAAGTCTACTTAACGAATAAGACACGTGGATCTCAGAAACGTTTGTACAAAACTTACTGCGGTCTTACAGCACGAATTTAGGGTGTTTGTGACGCCATAAAACACTCAAGTCACTGAACATTATCTGTGGTTGCTTACGAAAACTCACATGTAGACGTGTTACTGGCATGTTTCTCATCACCATTTACCCTTGTATTATGTGAACCTTATGGAAAAGGAACCTACGTTCGAAATGTATCACGTGATGTATCATGAATGATATAATCACTCATTTCTTTACTGTTTTCTGTTTTCCAGGGGGTTATTTTCTGGAAATAAACGGAAAATTTGGTTAAAAGGTGATATAAGACCCCCTTGGTTTTCATATAATTAAAAAGGTTTTCAATAGGCTTTTTACAATAAACAGGAGGTATATTTAGTCATTAAATAGCCTACATATGCCCCCTGCTTCTCATAAACTTCTTATTGGAAACCTCTGTGATTTTATGAAGAACCAGGGGGTCTTGCAAGCTTATACTAACTATATTTTTCGTTTTATTTCCTATAACTAATCCCCTGGGAAAGACAAATAGTAAAGAAGTAACTATTTTTATTTAATTCCGGACAACAGTCACTAAAGTGTTAAGGTGATTTTAAACTTTTATTTGTTAGTTAATGGTGGCTATGGACACTGGACATTATGGGGTGCTTGCTCCGCTACATCCGGACATGGAATTATGACCCGGACAAGACTGTGCAATAATCCATCCCCTTCGAATGGTGGAAGTGGTTGTACAAGACATGGGAGTTCTACACAAAGAACTGTTTGCTGGGTTTGCCCGGCTCAAGGTGAGGCCATTTAAAGTTGTGGATTCTTTTATTGCAATCAAACAATCTACAATATGTATTTTTACTTTCTTAAGATGTATGTAAATAAATAAGTACCAACTGAATACAAAAGTTTTACGGTCAAATTCAAATGCGTTTTTAAATTAGGAGAGCAACAAAATTGTGCTTGCAAGAAAATATTCACACCATTTATTTATTGATATGATATTATATTTTCGCTGTTTTAATTTTATATACATAATATGTATAAGCTATAATATATATTTACATAACTGTATGTTCACTGGCTGGAGCGAGGAGAAGACTGAGAGTGTTATCACCAAGTTACATTATTACGAAGTTTTTTGAAGACTTTCCAAAAGAGTTGCGCTTTAATTACATATAAAGGAAAATATAGGATCGTAGACTATTTAATGGTTTCTTTAATTTTTATTATTATATAGCCCACTAAATATTCAAGTTCATGTAAATAACCAGCTCCCTTAAATAACAAGTATATCTTTCTGTTAGAGTGATATGCACAATTATTATTTTTATTTATTATAATTTATTTATTTACTTATTTATTTATTTATTTATTTATTTATTTTTTATTTTTTTATTTTTTATTTTATTTTTTTTTTTATACTGTAGCTATGTTATTTGTTTATTTAGATTGGATCAGCACAGTTCGTGCGTTTTCATGTCTAACAACTGTCTCTGGTTTTATTACCATATTCTGGGCTGTGTGGATGAATTGTACCCATAAACTGTATCCGATCAATTTGACAGTTTTTCATTTTTGTGTGTGTTGTAAGTATATTAAACGTTATATGTCATCACAGCCGAACCCAAACTGAAAGTTGACAATTGAGGTGTTATAGAGATGTATAAGGGCTGGCAAATAAAATGTGATATAGAAAAAGAATATAAATTTATTTGTTCCAAAGATGGAAATACATTTACATAATCCAACCATTAATTAATTCTAATTCTAATTCTACTGAAATATTATATATTAACTCTGTGGTGACAGTGTCCCCGGAAATGAATTAAATCATTACTTATTTCTTTACTGTTCTGTGTTTTCCATGGGGTTGATTTTTGGAAATAAAAGGAAAAATAAAGACTGTAAAATGTGATAATAACCCCTTGGTTTTCATAAAATTATAATGGCCATTAATATGCCTTTTACGATAAGCAGGAGGTGTATCCAGTCATTAGAAAGTTAACGGGAAAATTGTCTGGATACACCTCCTGCCGAGTGTAAATTCCCTAATAATAAATATTATAATTTATGAAAGATCGGGGGACTTATCAACTTTTACCAACTTAATTTTTCCCATTATTTCTAAGTAGTAACACCCCTGGAAAAAGCAAAAAAGCAAATAAATGAATACAGATTTGAATAAATATCTGGGGTACACCAGACGCCATAGGATTAAGAGACATTTTATCTGACATCTTTCCTGGTAAATTTATCTGTTCCAAGAGAAACAGCTGTGCTAAAAATTTATCTGTTCCAAGAGAAACAGCGCTGCTTTAAATTTATCTGTTCCAAAAGAAACAGCCCAGCTTTAAATTTATCATCTCTGCTTCCAGGAAAATATAGGGAAGGTTGAACTTTATTTACCCCCAACTTTAGTTTATTATTGGAAATTTGGAGGAAGACACAGTGGGTAAACCCCCCCCCACACCCCCTACCCCCCACCCGAATTTTATATAACTACAAAACCTTTCTATAGTATGCTTATTATATGCTGGAGATATGTATAATTACGCTTTTTTCTCTCTAGTTCTTGCAGGCGCCATTGGCTTGATTATATACAGTGCAAATATGACCGATTTTTCTGGTTGTGAGGCTGAAAATGGTTGGAGTTATGTGTTAGGTTGGATTGGGGTAGTGTTAGCATTATTTGGTATGATCTTTGCTATCATTTCTGCATGTAGAAATAATTCATCTGTTAGAATTGAAGAAAAATCTCATGAAAGCCATACCCACGCTCACAGGAACACAAGAAATGATGATACAAGTGAGCGGTATGAAAGCAGCCACAATCATACTCACAGGACCTCCAACGACAGGGATGAGCGGTATGGTAATAACGACAGTTCAACAAGAAATGTTGAGGGTGATGGTCTTGAGACTAGTCACCTAGATTGAGATTTAGCACGTGGTCGTACGAGCAATCTTCAATGTGGGTGTGGTACATGACCATCAAGCGTCGAAGTAACCAAAAGATAGTCCTGAGAAATATTGATGACCACTATTGAGACATGCGTTATAAAGAAACATAAAACTAATATGTTTACGTGTCCATAAAGTTTGGTGAAGAAAAGTATACAATTAGGTGATCCGTCGATAATATGTGATACTGCGAGACTACATCACAGAGCTTCTTTTTCTTTTGTCAGTGCCTTCTTAGATATCAAAATCCTATTTAATTTTAGGAAGAGAACGTCTGTGGAGAAGAGTGCAACAGTATTACCGAGTGATATATTTTCATATTTTATTTTATTCTTTTTTATCTTTCTTATATATATATATAGCTACGATTACAAATATAATCTGCGCTTGAAGGGTGTAAATAAATAAATTATCAACTTATCATTCACGGTGTATTTGAAACTTTTTCGTATTTCGGTAGGCTCCTATCGTCCTTAGTCCCTATCCCTTAGAGTTCCATAAAACAAGAATGGGTTACATGCTGACGGGAGCTTTGAGAGATTCATGAGAAATTCATACATGCCAGTGTCTTTTAATGTAAATCTACCGAAACTGTTATTTCTTAATTGATATATGTGTTCCACTATATCATAAAAGTCCCACATTTTCTGATTCAAGTCACTTGGCTTCACCGTCATGATAACATTCCTACACTACAGTACCTACGATCTATCATCTTAACCCAAGTGTCTCTTGTGTGTCTGAAAATTAATTAAAAATATATTCAATTCTTTGTTGTTTTGCTTTTTCCAGGGTGTTACTAATTTGAAATAAAAGAATAAAATAAAGTTCGTAAAAGTTGATAAGCTCCCTGATCTTTCATAAAATTATAAGGATGATTATTAGGAAATTTGCAATAAGTAGGACGTTTATGCAGGTAAGATAGTGTTAAACCATTACACTAAGTTAATAAAATGAGTATTGATGTACATACACGGTGTCTGATCACGTGTGGTATTATTATTTATTTTGGCGCATTGTGGTACTATGTTCTCGCATTAATATTTTGTGTATGATTGTAGCTTAACAACAATGTGATAAACCTCAAATAATGATCATATTCTTCCTTTTTAATGAAAAATCAACTCCCTTTGGTTTTACAATTTGACGGCAACCGAATCCTTTTAGGGTCTATAAGTGTCAGGGTCAAATGTATCAATATTGAGAGATTTCCAACTACTGATTAGTTTCCCCAATGATAATTCTAATCTTCCCAACTTCCCAACTCAGAAATCTCTTACGTCACCGTGCATGGTTACGTCACGTGGTTGGCATGGTGTTCCCTAGAATTAATTAAATCGCTACTAATTTATTTGCTGCTTTTCATTTTTCCAGGGGTTTAATTATTGGACATTTAAGGTAAAAAACAACTGGTAAAAGCTATTAAGACTCCCCCGGTAACTCGTTTAATTATATAGGTTTTCAATAGGAAGAGTAATTTACTCAGGAGGTACATCCACGAATTTAAGTGTTTATAAAAAATCAAACATATTGAGTTAATGCTTTTTATTTATATATCTCTAGAGAGCTTTAGCAAGCACTTGAACTGTATCTGGACTGGAAACGTACTCCGTTCTCTAATCAGAATCACATCGTAGCTAATCTAGTGCTTATGTAGTGTTAATTAAAGCTCTCTACTAATTATAGTATTCACAACTGCAATTGTTTCAGAAATAATAACGTTACAGACCATGTTCACCCGTTGCGGATAGAAATCATTCCGGAACTATTTTTATTGCGGATAGGCCTTGCGTTCACCACTATTCCAATGCTATCCGCAACGATAAATGGAATAATTACGCTCCGGTACAAAAAGTGAAATTATTTCGCTCCGATTAAACAATCCGAAAACATTGACAGCAATATAAGAAATGATATAAACAAGACATATTCCGAAATAATAACAATACCGTGAGAACAAAATTACCCGGAATGTACTATTCGTGTCTGAACGCTCCATTCCGGTGCTTCTTCATTCCGAAACGATTGCTATCCGCAAAGTTTGAACATGGTATTAACCACATAGAAGACAATTTATTGTATAGGATGTTGCAGTGTAAATGTAATGTCTTCAGAGTGGCAAAACGTCATTATTTCTAGGGCTATTGTAGTGGAGAATAATCATTAATTTACATTACACATTGTAAATATATATCGCACCAAAACCTCGCTAATATCGTCTAGGAGCTTGAAACACGAGGGAAACCTTTTTACACGTAACTCGTTGCTTGTTACTCGTTACTCATTACTTGTAGCTCGTTAATATTGGATATCTTACTTGTTACCAAGATTTTGTAGTTGATAACTTCATCAACGTTGAAGTCATCCTTTTCCACGACATGATAAAAATATCATTATCAACTTCAGTTCCAATACTGAACTAATAAGAAAGGCCAATATATTCCATTTATTGCATAAAAAAGAACTAACCGTTTTGAAATGTCTAGATAATGGACGTTGCTATAGAACCGTCTTTAAAAATTCAAGACTTGTATATGCTATATATTTATATTCCTTCACTTCCTCCACTAATTATTGTAGTTTTTAATAATATGAAAATAAATGTCCAGTAGTATTCCGGAATTCGTATTCGCTTTTACCTTAATTAGAACAACTCTGTTGGCTGCTTTTACAATTAGGCGTTGGTCGGTTTATTAACAGCATATCAATCTGTTCAATAAAACAATAGCAATAAACCATAGCTATAAGCTATAGACTGTCCTTAAACATCAAAGAAAAAGTATACCTGTACAAATTAAGTGTGTTGATCACAGTATATCCTTCAAAAGAAATCCTCTTAAATTTTGTTCAGATGGTAAATAATTATATACTGATAACGAACTGCTCATCATGCTCCGATGGTTGAAAAGCCAACTATCATTGCACACTCTTCCGAGACAATGTGAAAAATCATAAAGAATTCTGGACAAAAATAGAAAGGAGCTACCCCACAAAAGAAAATAATGGAACGACAAAATCTTTCAAAATCGGAGAAACCATCACTTCAGACAAATCAACCATCTCCAATGCTTTCTGCTCCTTCTTCACTGAAGTACTGTTTTTCTCACCTTCAGTCTACAGTAAATCCATTAAAGATGCAGTTCAAATTTACTGAAGTAGAAACAAAAGATGTTCTTACCATACTTAAATCTACAAAATCATGTAAATCTGCCGGTTTGGACAATATACCACTACGATTAGTAAAGGAAGGTGCTGAAGAGATCTCCGCACCATTGACTATGTTGTTAAATCGTAGCCTACGTTCTGGAATATTTCCAACTTTAGAAAAACAAGCCAAAATATCACCCATTCACAAAAGTGATTCAAGGTCAGTCATTACTGGATAATTACAGACCGATTTCTGTACTAACCACTTTCTCTAAAGTCATATAATGGGTTGTGTGCATACAATAAACAAAGTACCTGGAAAATAACAACATGCTCTTCAATAACCAATATGGATTTAGGCCTAAGCGATCAACCAACCATGTAGTAACCATAATAGTCGATCAAATACGAAAGAACATGGATAGTGGAGTAGTAACAGGAGCTGTGTTCCTAGATCTCCGTAAGGCTTTCGACACCGTCCATCATCCATGTTATGAAATTGAAGACTATGAATTGCTGTGGTTTCAGGATTACATGTTTCACCGAAGTCAAATAGTTCAATTGCTCTTCGCTATCTTGATTAATGACATCGACACTATCTTAAATGTTATTATACGGGGAAGATACAGTCATAGAGCACGTACGTAACGCCGAATCCAACAAGTTGAATCAATGGTTACTCCACAACAACCTATTACTAAATCTAAAAAATGGAAAGACTGAATTCATTCTGTTTGGAACACCGAAAAAATTGACGAGAACGAAAAAGCTTAATATCTCCATCAACCACGTTCCAGTGAGCAATGCTGATAGCTACTGGGAGTTCAACTGGACAAGCACCTAACACTCCACGATCGCATGCAAAAGATTTATATTCTATTTATATTCTATTTATATTCTATTTATATTATGTTCCACGGACAATTAACTCAGAAAACGACATAGCAAATCTTG
>JANTOQ010638122.1:0-10379 GCA_027564595.1 Bythotiara depressa
AGACAATTTTGGATTCCACGGGCTCCAAATATTTATTCTATATCTACCATTTATTTCCAACCACAACTTACAGGTAAAATGCACGCCGCCTATGGTACTAAGAATTAGGTACGCGTATTTGCAGATGTAAAACTGTGTACGGTATTATTGCTGCTTGGGCTGGGTATTTGGAACCCTCGATTTAGGCTGGGGGATGAGGAAAAATTACATCACCTTAACTTGAATTGAACTATAAAGCTGAAATTTTGCTCTGTAATAGCTGTAGGTAGTGAATATAGACTTTTCATCATGTGACCATCATGCTTATGAGAGCAAAAGTTTGCAAAAAAATTCCGAAATGACTGTTCGCTTGTATTTGTGGTGTGTGACCACGAACATCGGGTGACAACGGTTACCCGTGTAAAAGTGCAACAAGTGAGCGAAGAAAAGTTGATAAGAGGCATCGTGAAAGTGAACATAGGATTGCAATGAATGATATATAGAGTAAATAAATATAACAATAAACATAGCATTAGTAGTACCTTTAAAATACGAATGCAGCTAACGGAGGTGTTCTTGGATACAGATGTTCTCGTGCAACCTCGTCCCCAGGACTTCATTTCCTTCTTTTACTTGAGGATAGCTATCCTCAAGGAAAAAAGAAAAAAAGTTCTGGGTACGAGGTTGGCTCTAGAGGTGTGTCAGTCCTGACAAATGGAGCTATTCTAAAGATCAGCTTTTCCTTTCCTGACAAATAGAGCTGTTCTACGAGTGGTGTTATATTTGACATCTTGTCAAAATTAGCTGTTCTAAGAGAAATAAGAGCGCTTCCTGGGAAAAAGAGGCATTCTAAGGAAACCTCAATGCTACTCTTCACTTGATTCAAGAACGTACTTCAGGGCAGTTAAGAACACCTATTTTTTAGAACGATGTAACAGTATTAACAATAAAAACACTGTTAGATCAGCCTTTTTCATTTGATCCGTCGATTATATGTAACATGTAAGTCTAGACTTTAATATATGCCTCTAAACTTAGCAAAATATTTGAAAAACGTCGCAATTAAGAAACTGCTGAACTGAGAAAAAATATCAAAAAAAAATGTTCAGAACGCTTTTCCTGTTGCTATTATCTGGTAGAAGTTTGAAAGAAAATCATAACTCCGACTAACGTCATCGAAATATTTGTTTCATAAGATTTAATTTAATGTGTTATATGATGGGTGGTTTCAAACGATAAGTTATAATGTGAGATCTATATCAGCAGTGACAATAAAATTTGGCAGACAAACAAGTAAATTAATATTAATAGTCAGAACGTTTCAGCTTAATTCCAAATTAATCCCTATATTTATGTCGTTTACTTAACGGACACCTTTCGGAGTTTAACGATACTAATCGAAAGTTTAACGAGTTGAAAGCTGAACACAATTGGGAAGAAGATTTAAATGATTTTCAAAAGTATTTTTGCATCTCCAATACAAAGTAATATGTAAAAGAAGTTTAAGCTATTCCACACAAGGTAAATAGACAAAACTAAAATGGAGAGCAGAATAATTCTGAGGTGGAGAGGTTCAATATTTTTCAGTGATTCTGTAAAACCAGTTTATTGAATCTCTTGTCTTAACTACTTGTCAATGGATCAAGTTCATACGAACACCGTACATTATTCAAATTGTAAACGTTTCTAAGGAAGTAAGGCAGAATAATGAGGTAAGGACTCAATTCGTACTCACCAATTCAATATCGAGTACTTGATACATGTGTTAATTATGGCTTAAAGTAAGAAAAGACTCTACGAGGGAGAGCACGTAAATATCTCAAGAAAGAGGCCATATAATATTCAAAGTGTAAAGATGTAGGTACTAAATTCCGTAGGAAATAGTTCATTCACTTGACGAAAATTAAGAAAAGTATCTACGTGGGAGAGCAAAAAATATGTTGGTGCCTCTTACAAAAGCTCCCATCTAAATAAATCTCTCGGGTTCCAGATTCCGGGTTTTCGGGTTAGGGATCGAGGATTAATAAAATATATATCGGGTAGGTGGTCGATTGGTCGGTGTTCGGTGGTTTTACAAAAACCCATTACATCGTACCCCACGGTTATATTGCTTTCCCGAATAAAGATATTTTATGAAGTCATGAACTACAGAAAAACTTGCGATCAGAACAAAATGTTAAATAAAGAAACTATATAATGAAAAAGTTAGTAAGCCATGATCAATCTTCAAATAGTCTCCTTAAAACATAATTATTCTAGAGTTCTTAACAGTTCATTTTTTCACTGCGTTTTTACATGGGCAAAATTCTGAAGAAAAAAAGTAAAAAATGTATGTTAACTCTGAGGACTGACTCGATGGTGTTGATCCCAATTAAGTTTGTTTCTATCATAAGGTCCTTCTCAATTCAGCTGATGCAAATCGTTTTCCTTTGACAGCAATGAAGATCCCGCATGCATGCAATCCTCCCATCCTCATGCTTATAAAGTATTTACGTTCTGGATTGGTCATTACTTCAAGTGCTTTGCGTAGATAGCATGATCTATTACGAGGTGTGCACTAAAATACCAAGAGCTTGGGATTTCTCCTTCACTTGAAGCAGGATCTCCTAAGTTGTGTCTAATCTGGTTGGTGATTGATTGATTGATTGCAGGTAAGTAGTGTGTAGACTGTGGTGTATTGTTAAAATCCAGTCCAACCAGGTATCCTTTGTTTATCTTCGTCTTGAGATGATTTATATCTGCTTAAAATCCAAACAAATTCAGCTTTCTTTGACAACAATTCTACCATTCTGGTCTGTAAAATACACACTCACAAAAAAATGGCAAATATCATTTTTTTGAAATTTTAGTAACCCTTGAACATATTAATATAGGTCAGAATTTGTACCCCTGACCAGCAAGGTTGACCGCCCTGGCTGCTAGACTATGAGTGCTTAATCTGCAAACAGAATGAAGCATATACAAGATCATTGGAGCAAGACCGAATAAAAGATTTGTTTGCACGAGGTAGTTGGCAACTCTTCATTTAAGCAAGGTAAAGATGCTTAAATAGAGGAGATTGAACAGTTGAGTTCACAGAGACCAAATTAAGCTTCTATTCTACATTTATCAGCACTGGATATACCACAAAATAAATTAAGCAAAATGTAAGTAGCTACTCTCAGGAAGGAGTTAGTAGACATTTCCGAGAAATGTACCAGGAGCATGGGAAATATGACTTTTCATGTCAAAAGATGCAGCAACTTCAGTGGTGTTATAAAAAACATGAATATTGTTTTGCTGACCATCCATTATGTATGATTAAATTAGAATTCACAAGAATCAGGTGTTTGGAAACAGGCCTGTTAAATGGTTTCCTTGGTGTAAGAACCAGGTTGATATGATTCTTCAAGGTCTAGATACGCGATACGTGGTGCACTAAAGGTTTCTTCACAAGATTAATATGCATTTGGTCAGTTTGTTGCCTTATCTACTCTTCATGGTTTTGAAACTCCGCGTCAGTTTTTTGAAGGTTTGAGAAGTTTCATTGCTAGTAAGTAAACTTCTTTCTTTATGGGATATCTGATACTTTACCTTTATATTCAGCGAGATACAAAATAACGGATTAGGTTTATATGGTGAGCTCATAAAACAACTATAACAAATTGAATTGTTATACCACCTGTTCTTATTGATGATATTGACCACTGCAACAGCCTTAGAAATAATGATGTTTACATTTACACTGCAACTTCCTATGCATTATAATGTCTTCTGAGTGACAAAACTATATTATTTCTGAAACCATTCAAGGAAGTTAAAAAAGAGAAGGAATAACAATTCGAGAATTTCTATTGTAAAAGTTTTGTTGCAGCCTATTGTTCAAAAATTTAAAACATAAAATAAATAATAAATAAATTTACGGAAGCCCATTAGTGCCATCAATTCTCGTTACTTATTAATTGAAGTGACAAAAATTTAAATTACTTCCCGCTTCACTTACTCCAATAACCTAAATAACCTAAATAAACTTACGTTTTCGCGTCACTTATTAACACAAGCGGTGAAAAAAGTTATTATTTTAATCTCATCACTTACTAAGATAAGCAGCAAAAAACATACTTTTTTCCGCGACACTTTATGACACAAGTGGTAAAAATGTAATGACTTTTTATCTCGTCACTTAATAACTCAAGCGGTAAAAACAAAATTATTTGTCGCTTCACTTATTAACACAAGCAACAAAAACGTTTATATTAACACGTGACCTGCGTAATTGTACATTCGAGTACAAACCAGAAATCTACTTCGTGAGAGTGTGAAAAGGAAGAGGAATACATCATACAGTAACTATGTCTCAAAACAGAAGCAGACAGCAGACTTGTTCTAAGAAAATAGGTGTTCTTACAGTCTTAACTGCCAGGAAGTACGTTCTTGAATCAAATAAAAGAAAAATTGAAGTTTTCTTAGAACTCCTCTTTTTCGCATGAAACGCTCCTATTTCTCTTAGAACACCTTGCTAGGAAGGAGGTATATAATTTTCTTCAGAACAGCTCTTTTTGCTAGGAGGTCAAATATAATATCACTCTTAGAACTATTTGCCAGGAAGGAAGGATCATTGTATTGCTTAGAATAGCTTAATTTTCCAGGAAAGAAAAAGCTGGCCTCTAGAAACAGCTCATTGCCAGGAAAGGAAGACCTGGTCTTCTTTAAAACAGCTCATTCTGTCAGGAAAGCAAAATACGTAATTTCTCTAGAACAGCTCCTATTTGTCAGGACTGACAAACCTCTAGAACACCTGTTTCCTAGAACACCCCAGTTGGTTGCTTTCGTTACAAACACAAGCAAAAGTTGCATATCTTTTAAACGAAACAGGCATGGTTTATTGTTAATTTAAATTCTACAAAGGAGAGCACGCACGTGTGTCAAAGATAAATACGTGATTGTTATAAATGACGCGAAAAAATTATAATTTTTTTTTCACCGCTTGAGTTAATAAGTGGCGCGAAAGATTGTGTATATTTTTCACCACTTAAACGGCTAGTAAGTTTAGTTTTTGTCGCTTCAGTTTATAAGTAACGAGAATTGATAGCACTGTCATGTGGATCTCAATCCCACTGACTTACCGTCTGGAGAGATTGGGATCTTAGATATGCAATGGAAAATAAGACATTGTCGCTGAAAGGCTCTGACTTCCTTGATTTCCTGTGGACACATTGACCAATCACGACAGAAATTAATACAAAATGAAGGAAGATGAACAGGATTTTAAAAACGTTGATGTGAATGCAAATTTGGTTAAAGGAAAGGACATTGCTGTAAGTACGGTTATTAACAAACATTCATTCAATTCTTTGTAAACTGTGTAGAGTTGCTTGTTTTGTTTTTCGCGTTATATGAAACTAGTAGGCGATAAAAAATAAATAAAGATTGATTTTTAATGACATTAAGAGATGAAACCAAACTATTTGGTTGTTGAATGCAAAATCTCGTATTGGCAATTAAACATTTGTTGAGTTGAACGAGTTAAATTAACTTTGGGATGTTGCGTTGATGATGGTGAATTAATTTGATCGAAAGGACGTTTATACCATTCAAAGTTGAAGCCTTGCGCTAAATTCACCATAACACTCCGTAAACCTACCACGATTGGTAATTTAATTATTCTGGATGCGCGTAGAAAGGTCAATTATTCTAGAATAAAAGATACTTTACATGATGTTTGGACAAATTATTGGATTGTGCAAGGACGAAGAAGTGTAAAAAGAGTATTAAATAAATGTAATTTATGCCTCACACACGGTGCAAAATCATCCCGAATTGATCCTACAGCTCTGTTACCAGAATAGCGTTCAACCTTTAGCAAGCCATTTTCCCATACTGGCGTTGACTATCTGGAATATTCGTTTATCCTACACTATGTACGTTTTTAAAACTTCACATTATTCCGTATATGTGCGCTTGTAGAAGAGTCGTACATTTAGATTTAGTTTCGGACAAGTGTTTTGCTGGACCTGAACTAAAAAACTACCATAGATCTGACGAAATACAATGAATTATTCTCCAGAAATCGCTGTGGGAGGATTCTTGGAAAGGACAGATCGAATGGTCCCTTCGCACATTCTTTGGAAAATCAAGTGTAACATACGAGAGGTATTTATCATTATTACAGAAATCGAAAATTTTATTATGAACAGCCGAGTATGGCAATATGTAATATTTGCCCTCGCCAGCTAGTGGTGCGGTCATGTGTAATGTGCATGTTTGTAAGGTGTCATTGGAACACTTAGTCTAAATAAAAATAAATAAAAGTAAAAGATAAAGGTGAGGGATAAATGAAAATATGGGCACACATTCGGGATACAGTTATATTCATATTCAAATTCGAAAATAACGTTATTTAGACTTAGCAATCAACACAATCGCTCTAAAAAAAGTTTTGAAGGCTAACCAGACAGGGAAAGAATGATGATAAATGGTTTGTACTCTGATCACATAATCTTGTGTCTATCAATCAACTATTTCTATTTTTCAAACGTGTTTTTTGCTTTTATATTTTGTTTTGACAAATCCTTGTCCTTGTTGACTATTATAATGCATCTGAAGTGCTTCAGCTTCTCTTTTATTGACATACTGATTAATTGACTGTATTATTACCACATCACGTTTAATCGCATCCTTCTTGTTTCATTGTATAAGCTGCTACTGATGCATCAATTTATTATACTGGTGGCGAGTTATATGTATGTATCATTCTGAACATGATTATTTTGGGATATGAAATATATACCTTCAAGTATAAGGTGATCTTCTCCATTGGCAAGATTGATCCTGCTAGCAGCTCATTTCTCCTAAACAAGTTGTTAACATCTTAAAAATTGAAACATTCTTCAGCGTGGATTCAAACTCATTCTGTCCTTGACGTTTATTGCATGTTATACTATACTCTGACACAACATGTGTGCGAATCTTTGGTTTCTGGACTAGAATTAAGACGACAGCCTTCATAACATCATCGATGTCTTGATGATTCCTATGTTACAATACTTTGTCACTCACTTCAGATCAAATATGAACATATACGCACTTACTTCTAACGACAATATTTTTTCCAAATCTGCTGGATGCGTGCTGCAGGAATGATCTATAACGGAATAGAATATTACTTGCATACAAGAGCAGGGCCAAAGATTTGACTAATTATTCTCGAATCCCCCGTTCGCCTCTTCAACTGGATATTGTTTAATTAACTTAAAGATTCTTGATTTGAAGGTTAGTTTATAACACCTTGGTTCCATTATCAAGACATCTCCATAATATTACTGTTATAGTTTTCAATGTTTCCAAATACCTTTTAATAACTGATAAGACATTGGCTGCCGAACAAGTGCGAGTGGAATAATGAATAATTCGAAGGAGAAAAGTAATTGTTCTGTGAAGAACAAAAAGTAATCAATGCAGCGTAAATATTCTTTCTGAAGAAGTACCTCATTTAAAACAGTTATTATGATTTCCAGTTTTTTGGTAAATAATTGTTGCTTTCTTGCAGGGCGAGTCAATACCATATCTTACCATATTTTCCCTTTTGATTTCTCTTTTCTCCATGCTCGTTGTATGTTCTTCGATAAGTTTATATTTTTTGAAATTATTTTGTTCTTTTGCACGCCTATATTTTACAACTGAGAATGTGTTTTCTAAAAGTGCACGCAAAATTGAATTTTGAAAATCACAAGAAACTGTTAGTACCAATAGATTGGTCTTGAAAAGAAGATTCAAAAATTATATTGTTTGTTAAATTTCGATCCCTGGTTCCCGAGATATTGCTATCTAACGCTGAAGGTTAGCATTCTTCTCTGCACTTTTGAAACATTTCATTAGTATGGCTTGAAATACCTTAATTAGGGATTTCCGAAATGATATGGATTGTATTGCTACAATCTGTACTACAAGAGATATCGGAGTACAAATATTCCACAATTCTGCTTACTCAGCAAAAATTTGTGAATTATCAAGTTTTGCATTGCAATATCTCATGTACTGCAAATCAAAATAATACAAACCATACCATTTCTGAAAGCCCTCATTTAGATCTTTCAAGCCACGATAACGAAATGTTTTAATGTCATTTGTGCAATGTCTTTCAAAATTCAATTTTGTGTAGTCCCCCTTTGCACCTTTATAATACACATTCTGGTCTGTAAAATACATGTGTGCGGGGAAAATTAGAGTGGAAAACATGTTTTTACACTCTGAAGTAGATTGCAATTCAAACGAAAAACGAAAACGTCGAAGATCTTAAATTAAGCAGGTTGATATAAAGTGGATACACAGAAACTATAAACAAACAGACAAAGAAACAAAATAAGTAAAATGATAACTAGTTTTGGTAAAGGAGAAAGGAAAAAGCCCTGTTCACACGGAAAACACACATTCACGAGACAGAAAACACAAATTCACGAGACGGAAAACGCACATTCACGAGACAGAAAACACACATTCACGAGAAGGAAAACTCATATTCATGTGACCGAAAAGCCATGTTCACACGAAAAAAACACAACATATTCACGAGACAGAAAGCACACATTCACGAGACGGAAAACGAGATGCGGAAAAAACACATTCACGAGAAGGAAAATCATATTCATGTGACAGAAAACCCATGTTCACGAGAAGGAAACTGATCTTCATGAGACGGGAAACCTTTTCACGAAGCATCATGGATGACAGAAAAGTCAAATTCACTCGTACCCAGGCAATAAAAACACACACACAAAACTTTACTTCTTTAATTCGCTTGTTATTGTTGATTAATGTAATTGTGCAGGTATGTTCATTATTTTGTATAATGTGCGCGTGTTTATAATGTATGAATAATTGAATAATATTTACAGAAATAATTACAGATCAACGGAATTAATAAACAGAAATGAAAAACATAGATATTTAACGCCATATTATTTAGAAAATTAACGAATTCACGAGACAGGAAATATTCATAAAACACAATGCACACCCCCTAGTACCCGGACTTAATCACTTCGTGTTGCCTCCCTATTCGGTAAAGCAACCATAAAACCAGAATGGGGATACGTGTTAATGGAAAACTCGTGAGTCACACGTGAATTTCATCAGAAACAACGGAGAGTATTCTTAATGAAATGATTTTTCCATTTCAAGTCCTCTCAAAGTCGCATTTCGTTCCATTCCTAGGCAAGCGAGGCACCCCTTGCAACCGTGCTGTATGACCACAGTTGGTTCAGTTCCAAGTACCTTATAAGTCTTACGTCAACTGTCAATCTGAAAAGGTTTAACTAAAAGCTTCTTTATGTACATAGACGCTATTTTATTAGCTGTGGAATTAATTTTGATTATTTTGGCGCCTAGTCTCGGTATATTATGTTGGGAATAGCTGGTCAATGATTATTCGGATATGTAAAACGATCTTTTCACGCATTTTTCTCTTATTGCTCATATCTTGCCAACTTTCTTTTGAAGGAGAGACTTTTTTGTCTCATCATGTTCAGTACTGGAATCATTTCTCTCCATGGAACAGATCTATTTGTTGGTACCTTTTTTATTTCGGTTTTTGAGCTTCCTATTCATTTATTATATATTATGTTTATTTTTCCTTTGAGCCATTTCAACTATGGGGCCTACCGCTAGCTAAAACATACCTTCGTTTTCATCAAAACTGTCCTCGATTGTTCCGGAACAGTATGTTTTTATCGTGTTTGTTTAAAATACGATGTTCCTCTTTATTCTGAAAAATACCTCTAAGCGAACATTTGCTGTTAGTATCATTACCAAGGGATCTTAAATTTAATGTATCTTACATGCTACTGTCAAAGAAATCGACTTTGTGACTAGCACCTTAGTCCATAACACGCACATCGGTAGTTACCAATTCTTAAATCTTTTATCCCAGTGGGCACTTCATGGCCAAACAGCGTCCTAACAACTTTAACCCTATTAGGCCTGGGCTTTCTGGGGCTCCGAGATCCTTATATAAATGGATATATAAGCAAATTTGGTACATACATACCCCCTAACCTTTCTCTATCGTTTGAAACTAAAATGGCGGTGTTAGTCATGTGACTTTTGCGGACGTCAGCATTTTTGCACCCCACGAGCAAAATTGTATTTTTTGACATTTTTCATTGGTACGGTCATCAATTTTATGTAATTTTATATTAATCTACATAAAATTTCCGATATAATGATATATAACACGATAAAAAAAAATTAAAAACATTTTTTGTACATTTTTGGTTCCAGCACCTGTCACAAAATGGCCTAATGCCGAAAATGAGCAGGTATTTTTCCAAAACATTTTTGACAGATCTTCCAAGTATAAAATTTTGGGAAAAGTCACAAAGCTTTATAGCCATCCGACCACTACAACATAAGTTACCCACCAC
>JANTOQ010638233.1:0-10379 GCA_027564595.1 Bythotiara depressa
ACTAAAACGTTTGTTGAATATGACAAAACAGAAATATTACTTTGATTGAGGTTATCAAAGAGTGATTGACGAGAAACTATGAAATTAGGGAAATGCAAAAGGAAATACTCAACCGATTCTTTAACGCCAATTGAACAGGTACAAATAGGATCAATCGTGTCATTAAAATTATGGCAAAATTTGTGCTCACGAAGATGACTAAGACCAACTCGAAATCTTGTTAGTAATTTTATGCCACGTGGATGATGAATTTTATATAGAGAAGATGGAGTCGGTCGAGCAAAGAGTAAAAGCTGTCGTTTAAAAATTGATAACGATGACGAAGTTTCGATTTTTATATCAAGGGTATTCCATTTAGTTGCACAATAAGGAAAAAAAGAAGATCGAAACCGTTCAGTTTTTGCAATGGGCGTATTGAATTTGTTACTTGATCTTAGGTTGTATGAACAGACTCCTGTCATCAGAACCATTTTCTTGAGGTAAGGAGCAGTTTGGTCATTAATTATGTTATAAAATAACCAAAGTCTTCTACAATATCTACGATCTGATAAGTGTTCAAAATTATCGTGATGTTCCACGTACTTCAAGAGTTATTGCTAATGCTGCGTTGTACTGAACGGATTCAATCTTTTGAGAAAATATATCATTACTGGGGTTATCATAAATGATACACCACAATCCAAATGAGGTCTCACGAATGCTTTATAAATATTATTTAAGCTGTGCCTAGGAAAATATTTATATAATCGAGTGATCAATCATATTCCTTTGTTTGCTTTGCAAATTTTCTCTTTTATGGAATGATTAAAATTTAACTCTTTGTCTAATATCATGCCAACATGTTTATGACAATCTTTAGAACATATACTAGCTTTATTAAAAGTTAATAACAGAAGTTGTGTATTAATACGTATTGTGGAAAAAGTAACTTCAGTTGTTTGTTTCGAAGGATCAGGATTGAAAGACATCTTCCATTGATTGGCCCACTCAGCAATTAATGTAAGGTCATTATTCAAAATATTTGAACTTCTTAAGTTATCAAATATAACGGAAAAAAGTGAGGTGTCATCAGCAAATATTTTAATTCTAGAATTGAGGCCACAAAGCAAGTCATTGATATAAATTAGGAAGATTAAAGGTCCTAAAATAGAACCTCCTATACACCTGCTAACACATCCCTCCAAGTAGAATGGTGTCTATTTAGAACTACTCTTTGAGGCCTGCTATATAAGAAGTTTGTAATAATTCTTAATAAATCACTTGAGTTTAAAAAGTAGTCCTTTATGCCACACTTTATCAAATTCTTTTGAAATATCTACAAAAATACCACGAGTTTCGAGAGGAGGGTAAGCATCAAAATGTTTATATAGTTCATGTGTAATTGCAAGAAGTTGTGATATACATGAGTCTTGCTTTCGAAAACCAGATTGAGAAGGAGAGAAAATATTATTTGTTTCAAAGTAAATATGTAAGGTTAATATAATGCACCTTTCATCAGATAAGCAGAAGATATATTTACCTAAACAATTTTAACAAATTTCTGCTGTCTTTTTTGTGGATAGGTACAACATTCGCTTTTTTCCACCCATCAGGTTATATGCCTGATTTTAAAGCAGTTTGAAAAATAATTTTTAAGGGGAAGGATTATTGGATTACCACAAATCTTTACCAACGTATGGAAATGCCATTAACTGCATGAGCCTTGTTAACATGAAGAGATTCAATTATAATATTATCTAATTATGTAATGTTTTGTTGGGTTTTAAGGAAAATGCTGGCAGGGTACTTGTGTTTTGAATCAATGTGCATTGATTTGCAAAAAAATCGTTAAATATCCCAGCTTTTTCAGTTACATAAGTAATAAAGTTGTTATTTTTAAGAATTGGCAGTATAAGTGGAGTTTTACTTTTGTTCAGGAATTTGTTAAGTATGGACCAATACGTCTTCGGACCTACAGGAGAATCATTTAACTTTTCACGTCTTTGCCTCACTAATTAGATTAGACGTTACAGCTGTAATAGTTCGTAGAATTTGTTGATCAGCTATGGTACGGCCATTTTTAACACAGTGTTTATATATTTTGACCTTATCAAGAATAAGGTCTTTTATCTCACTAGTGAACCAAGGTGGATCCTTTATCTTTACAGATTATTGTTTTATTTGGAACAAAATTATTAAACGCATTTATTATACAATCAGTAAGGAATTTAAATTGATCATTAACATTATGATTTTCCATTGATTTAATCCAGTTAACTTAGGACAGACTCATTTTTATTAATTGTGTGTTTGCTTTAGAATAGTCCCAAATGAGCCGTTCATATGGAGAAGGAAAGTGAACTTTAAAGTTGATTATAGCAAATATAATTTGACGATGACACCTGTGAGATAATGAAGGATGATCTCCAGATTCTATAATTAAGTTAGGTTGAGAGGTAAAAAGCAAATCAATGCAGGAAGAGGCGAATTAGGAAGAATATGAGTTGGACAGGAAATTATTTGATGTAGGCCATAGTAGCAAGAAATTTCATCCAAATCTAGACCCTAAGAAGTATTTATGTCACCTTCTTACCAATTAGTATTTCTAGCATTAAAATCGCCAACAAACAGACCTATATGTGGATTACTATTACTAATATTAATGATCGTTTGCTTCCAATTTGTTTTGGCAAAAAGTAAATAAAGATGGCGGATTCCACGGTAGTTTCACGTGACGCTTTCTTGATAAACTGCTCTCCATATGTTAGAAGTTTGAATGCTAAGAAAAGATACCAAGAGAAGCTTACATATAACGTAGGAACAAAATAACTCCATACAGCCTTGTCAATCTTGGCGTGAAGATCGTGTAGATTGGCCCGACGTAACAGTTGGTGATATTTTCATGTATCTGATCGAGAGTCCAGGCATCTATACAAAAGAATCCTTAATGGAATATAAATATTTGGAAGCATATTAGTATCAGTGGCCACGTACCTCCCTTGTTTTATAATGGTGTTGGAGAAGAAAGTCCGTTCTGCTTCATTAAAGGAAAGGTAACACCTTCCCAAATATCACAAGTGAACCTCACGAAGCGTGGGTCGGTTTGTCGAAAGTAGATGGATCGATTTATAGTGCGCAATTCAAGTGCAAAGCTGGATAAGTTCTTTCAAATATTTAATCATGTCTGGGTTTTATTTCCTTCTCTCTAGCAAAATTACATAACTTGTTTTTCTCTCTCAGTCTTGGCAAAGTTTGTAGTCACGTTGCAGCGATTCTTTTCAACATTGAAATGGCTGTTAAAATAGTTTAACAAAGAAATCAAGTCCAAGTAAGGCATGCGAATGGAACAAACCGTATCGAGAAGAGGCAAGTATCGATCAATACTATCATTCATTTCGAAAATAAGTTCTTTTGAATTAAATAATTGTACCTGCAAAATACATAAAACAACATATTCGAGTCATTTTTTCTACATGTAACATTCAATCTAATTCGCCGTAGTAAAATGAGTCTTCATTCAGGAATTCAAAAGGTGGCGGGGGGTGGAAAATTGCTAGAGAAACCTCTCTTCAAAACTTAAGTAGAAAAACTTTAGTAGAATGTAATGACAGGCCTTTCAATTTATTTCAGATTAACCCGAGATCAGTTAGCGAATTTTCAGAAATGATAAAAAGAAATCGTACCAAAGTTGTTCACAGCGTTTCATACAATCCGAAACCACCTATCCCTGATCCAGGCGTACTGAATTGGCGTAAGGAAGTTTGTAGCAACGCAGTGTTCTTTTCAATGATTCCCAAACTTGATCCGGACGAGACAGACACTGCTTCAGAAATTGAAAGTGAAGCTGAAATTTTTAATGTTCCTCAACTTCTCACGTTACTTTATTCCGCTAATGTAATTTCGTTCGACATTTCACAACGGGGTAAAGCAATGTCAGCCATTTGGGAAAAATACAAAATTATGCCGGAGCAAGTTGAAGTGCTACAAGAAAAAAACAAAAACCAGTTTATTTCTCCCCTTTGGTTTGACCATCGTCGCGGTAGAATTACAGCGAGTTAAGTTCACTCTGTCATTACCATGAAAGATAACATGCTTAAATCAATTATATGATATTCTTCATAATTTAACTTCGCTAAAAGCAGTGAAATGGGGAGTAGACAATGAACACATCACCAGAAAAAAGTATGAAAAAATTATGAAAATACAACATACTAATTTTACATGCCATATCCCTGGATTACGCATTTATTTTCCAAAACCTTACATCGGTGCTACGGCAGATGGTATTTCGAATTGTGAGTGTCACGTGAAGCGAATCGTGGAGATAAAATTTCAATTCAAACATAAAGATGCCTTCATTAATGAAGCACTGAAAGACGACAAAGATTTTTGACAAAGATTTTTGTTTGGACCAAGACCTCCAACTTAAACATAATCATCGTTACTACTCTCAAGTACAATTGTAAATGATAGCATACGAAGTTAAAGCTGCCGACTTTATTGTTTTTACGAACAAAGATCTTAATGTCAGTACAGTGCCTCGTGATAATAATTTTGGTGCCAATTTATTATCGTCTTCTGAAAGGTTCTTTAAAAACCATCCTTTGCCTGAACTGTGTTTACGTAGCTTAGAAGAAAATGAAAGCAAGGATAACAAAAACACAACATTGGGTTACGTCACTTACTGTTTGTTTGAAAGGCCAGCATTTGGAAAGACGGTTGCTTGCGATTATGAAAAATGCGATGTTGAATGGTTTCACTACGCGTGCGTTGACGTTAAGAGGAAGCCAAAATGGAAGTGGATCTATCCTAATTGTTGATTTCCAGTTGTTGTAAAATTGTTATTTGTTACGTAACTGCCGCAATTACTCGAATTAGTGCCAGGACGCTCATTAAATTTTTAGATTTTTTGAAGGGGAACTCGTTCGAGGCGGGCGTATATTCCATGTTTTAAAAAAATAAGAAAAGAGAACCGAAAATCAGCAAAGAAAAATACAAGCATTTCGATATTGAAATTGTCACCCTCGTACCCAGGGTATTTTCTCTTTTTGATATGGAGAAGGAAGAGCTATCAAAAAAGAAAATATCCTGGGTACGAGGTTGTAAAATTGTAACATAAATCCGCGTTGTGTAATTTATTCAGTGAAGCACACTTTTCTCACAGCGGGTTGCAATCTGTCGAGGCGGGATCTTATTTTTCTTTCTTGAAAGGGGGCGCTAACTCGAGAAATTACAGTATGTATGTTTTTAAAAGTCAACCACATATTTCGGGAAAACATTAAGTAATTTATGGGCTAGATAAAATAATTTATGCTCAAATTCAACTCTTTGAAACTGACGGGACCAAAAAATTTGTTGGAAGTATGTGATTTTTCGAATCATTGGAGTTCGATTTACACGATTTCCATTGTATATACAAAATATGTTACATATAAGAGAAGATATATATCTTATTGAACTAGTGGAGGGTGAAGATTGGAAAGTGAGCGACATATCATCAATATATTATCAACATGTGGCAACATACCCATGGCTAAAATCCCAGATAATATAGTGTAGTTTTTAATTCGTTCCATATATCGTTCTACATGGATCCGTACACGTGCAATCTTCCTTGATCGCTCAACATCTTGCATAGTGAACTGCTTTCTTCCCCTACTAAATTCAGGAATGGCGAGGTATGTTCGCTTTACTGCCAACTCTTCTGCTATTGTGAATCCTCGATCCGCCATGATTAAGTCGCCATGTTCAATCAGATCTAAAAATCCTGACTTCTGAGTAATCATTTTGTCAGATATTCTACCTCCGTATGCCTTTGAAATAAACGAAACACCACCTCGAGGCGTGATGCCGATAAACACTTTAACTGTGTTATGGTGTTTGTAATTCGACCATGTTTATGCTCTCACACTAAGATTCTGCGCTCGTTCTATGATATTTCTGTGCAATCTATAATACATGTACACTTTCTAAACACCCCATTTTTAAAACAGACGGTAGCATTCTCAAAATTTCTTCTTTACCTGGCCATCTACACAATCACTTGAAGAGTCATCCACATCATTATCTATCATGTCATCCTCTACCTCACCATGCACAACTGACTTGCCTAAGGAACGCCTCTTAATTCTGTTGTAGCGCTCATCTCTCAGTTTGGCTTGAGTAATAGCAGATACGTACCCAAGATTTAATGTGGGAGAAAAATCAGGATGAGATTCTTCTTTAGAAGGTCGCCCTAAACACATAATAAAGCTAGATAAGTAAGTAAAATAAATATTTACCCAACTCTCGTAGAAACCAGTCCCCGCGCTAAATTAAAAGATCATTTAAATTTCCGCGTTATGTTTCATGCACGCATTCTAAATTTATTCTGAAGATTCTATGGAATTTAAACTTACTTAACCAAGTTGGCAATCAAAGTGATTAACAGTAGATAGGTAGTAGAAACACTACGAACAGAAATATTTATTGGCGTGCCAGTAAAATTACCCGTTATGAATAAACTTACCAGTTATGAAGTGTTTACTGCAAAGTCGATCGTGTTGTTTTGGTTGCCAATCTTTTCGTTGCAAGTTTGTTATCCACAACGATTTACGATTATTATCAACAGGAACTCTGTAAAATTTTATATCCAATTCCTTAGAAAATCGGTTTGCACAACCAACAACATAACAACTGGTAGGCATCACAATATTTCCGTCAATGAAAGCGAAACGTGAGACCAGATGTTCTTAAGTTCAAATATGACTTGTTATTTTATGCCAACCGTAACTCTGCATAATTTATGCACGACTTCAGATTGAAGAGACCTATAGTTTCTAATTCCAAATACAGCACTTAATTTTTCTAATTAGATTTTTTACGAATTTCACTCAGATTAGTATTATAAAGCTCAATTGCAAAAGCTTAACTGGTTTTACTAATGGCATTTATAAAATAATTGTTTTGTTGATGTAAATACAAAATTTGTGTTATGTTTTTAATCCAAAGAACACAAATTTAACCTTTTTAGCATTGGCTACCGTTGATTTTATTGTAAGCCATTAAAGCATGAGGTATGCCATTTTCAAATTTAGTTGTTACTTCACAGCTATTATTATTATTAGTATTGTCATCAGCAAAGATATGCAACTTGCGTTTCCTGAATAAATCAAACAAGTCGTTTATAAAAATGCTAAATAATATAGGGCCTAAAATGGATCCTTGTGACTCCAATAATGAGGTTAATCCAGACACTACATGATCATCTAATTTTAACTCTCTCCTTTCTGTTATTTAGGTGGCTGTATATTCATCTTAGACTATTATAATAAAAACAATAGGGTTCAAGTTTAGCTATTAACAAATCACAAGGTAAGTTTAGTGAGTATTGAGTGCTATAACCTTTTCTGTCTAATAGCCTCTGATCATCTAAGTACTCATAAACTTTTTATAAAAACGTATAGGTTGACAACTTTCAGGAAACCCTCCCCTTGCTTATCAAGCTTTAATGTCTTCCAACACTCCACTTCATTGTTTGTACAGCATGTTTACTCAAAATTACACTCCCACTTCCTCGGACACTAGCAGCCTTTATCCAGAGTAACCTTAATTATTTCTTCTCCGTTAAACTTATTATTCAACTTTACTTATTGTTCTGAACAACCTGTTGTACCTAAATTGAATTTTTCTTGAATTATAAAGTTTGACCTTCCTAGAATTTGCCGTTACATGTTGTTTTAATTCCTCCACTACAAACTATTGCTTTATCCAATATGTTATTTGCAAACTATCCTTGATCTTCTCCCTAAGTGCAACACCAGATTCAAGCAGTTCTACTCTACTTAGAGCAAGCATTATTCAATTGCTTGATATGTCCCTCTAATCTGGGATTCCCAATATAAAAATGAGGTGCACAAAGAAGTGCATTTTCTAGACAGTTTTTTTGCCTTCAACTATCAAAGGAAATGTCCCATATTGGGGTGCTAAAATGTTCAAATATGCATTGAAATAAGGAGGTCTGTTGGAAAGATTTTACATGTCAAGCGTGCCCTTTTTTAGGAAAAATGCCCCCATGCCCTTTGATGCTAGAGTATGCCTTCCATAATATTTCGCATCTAAAGTAGCTTCTAGAAGCATGTTGTGTGTCTCGTATTTCAGTGCACTTCACATGTAACAGGTTAAACATAATTCATGTAGGCATGTTATTTTATAGTGACACAAAAATATTTAATTCTTATTCTAAGAATTCTATTATAGAGCAAGTGCCATTTTCCAGGCCAATGTATACTTTCTTCTCGTTCTAGACTAGGACCTATTGTAATAAAATATATCTTCACAAACAAGGAGTTGTTTTCCTATGCTGGACTGGTCAAAATCAAGGACATCTGGTAACTTCTTCTAAGGAATTAGCTTATAGGTACAAAAATAATATCTTACCAAGAACTGTAGCACCAGTATTATAGAAAATACTTACCTATTGATTGTGCATAAACAAGTGTTAGGAATACAGTCAAACCAATCATAGTTCCTTTTTTCTTGTAGTGTATATATTGTATTTTGAACTAAAACATATGTAGAGATAAAACAATTAAAATATTTTTACATTGTTTCCTCCCCCAGTTAAATTCAGAAGTCATTGCAACATTGAACAACGTTATATCAATAGTTAAATATAATTAGAAACTTTGAGACAAATATCAAACATGTGAGTCAGGTGACCTGAGATGTGTATTCATTATGTAATATACATTGGAGAGTGTATGGGATCAAACCATAAATAAAAGTACCAATATGCTATATATATACAAAGATACCAGTATACAGTATATGAATATATATCTTATATACAGTGAATATAATCACATGGTGTAGTGGATTGCAGCGTACGCACCATACTTATAAGTATCTATAATATCGAAGGACAGTTCGCAGTGTGTCTGTCATCCGTGTGTGAGAACTACAAATGCCTACTAAAGATTGCAGCGTACCTCGAATGTTCGGTATCAGAGGTATATGTATGTGTAGTACAAATTGCCTAATAGTATGGTCACACACAACACTGCGTAAAATACCCCTGATACCAGATGATACCATTTTTCTGTACAAAGTGCTTACCCGAACTTAAACGCATGATAACGGAAAAAATCGTTATACAAGTGTATATTAATCCGGTTTCAAAATAAATATATCCAAAGTAGTCTAAGTAGCACAAATTACAATACTAATTTTAAATAAAGTGTAACATTTTTAATTTTTTTCAACATGTTTTGACATATACTTAAATCAGCTTCAAGAATACACGAGGTGTCGACGGTGAAATACAAGAATATATAACAAAAAGCAAATGCAAGAATACAGAGTATCACACTCGCAAGCTCGGGTGTCACTTAGACCTTGGGCAATACTTCCCGGTAAAGAACATACCAAACAGTTATTATTGTATTAAGAATAAAACTGTATATTTGTATCGGGTAAATCAATTTTTTGTTTGAAGAATTAATGAAATTATTAATTAATGAAAATGTTGTAGAATGCTTTACGATTAAAATGTCATATTTTTCATATTATACAAAGTATACATTTTCCATAGTATTCACACTAACTTGATTTATTCTGTATATTGCTTATTTGTTCAGTAAAACATCATGAGTGAAACATCTAATATTAGTTCAGTTATGTTATTAATTGTCCTACAGAAAGTTTGAAATTTATCGAATTACCAGGGGGAGAGCTTTTATCTGTTCCGCAAATTACTTGTTGTTCTGTAACATAATTAGGAATGACACTATATATATATATATTTGTAACTTTGAACGATACAATTTCTAATTATTAATTCTTCTTAATTAATAATTACAACAAGTTTGTAGTTTATTGGATTAATTATATAAATCAGGATTTTTAGCTATTCCGTTATGTAAAATACACAGGAATGGCACCATGTTTGTAATGTGGGTGCAATTTTGTAATATTAAATATTCTCATAAATTAAAGCAAGTTTGATATCTATCAGATTACCAGAAGTAGAGTTTTTATCTGTTCTGTAAATTAGTTTTCTGTTCTGTAAAATACATGCAAGTGATGTCATCTTTGTAATTATTAATTCTCCTTACTATTTAAAAAACAAAGTTTTTAGTTTGTTCGATCAGTAGAAGTATGATTTTTTGCTGTTCTGTAAATTATTATTCTGTTCTGTAAAATACATAGGAATGGCGCCATGCTTGTAATGTTAATGAAATATTTTATTATTAAATGACATTAATAATTACTAGTACAATAAGTTCACCCTCCTTCGCAAAGTCTTCATTTAATTTAATAAGATTTATTTGTAATGATTACAAAAAGTGGAATATTTAGTTGTTCTGTTAATTTACTTTTCTGTTCTGCAAAGTAACAGTACCTGTCGGGGTTGGGGGGGG
>JANTOQ010638455.1:0-10377 GCA_027564595.1 Bythotiara depressa
TAAATTAGCCTAATTTATAGAGCTACACTTCTATGTATACAGTTAACTTAAAATAAATTGATAATAATAATAATAATTAATAATAATCTGTAGTGGTGGCGTACGCAGATGTGTACTCTCAGCCTTAGACTAATGATGACTTTAAATCTACCAAGACGTTCAAACCGCATCGCTCGTCGCGCGGGTTACCAAGGAGCGCGTGCCGGAGGAACAGGTCTGGCTCCGGATCTCGAAAAATATGTGACGGACCCAAAACATCAACTACTGAAATGCAAAAAATCGACATCGATATCAACGTTCTGCATACGATATGTCAATCTTCTGAACTCGTTGCATCAGCTATTGATCATCAAGCTGGCGTCATCTGCATCCAGCAACACCGACATATTCATGAAGATCTAAACCTGAAATATCACGAGATGGAAAAGGGATGGACATTGATAACTGCATCTTCCTGGAAGAACTCAACAAACAGCACGATAGGAAGCGTAGGAATACTACTGAGTCCGCATGCACTTTCATCACTCATCAGTATCGAGAAGATTTCCCCCCGGGATTGTGATTGCTACCTTCAATGGAAACCCGCAAACCACTATAATATCATGTTATATAGTCCAACAAATGTATCAGATGAACAGGATGTAATATCATGTTATAGTCCAACAAATGTATCAGATGAACAGGATGTAACCATTTTTATGATGAACTATCTTCTATAGTCCGTTTTGTACCAAAACATGATGTTCTGAATATCGGTGGTGACATGAATGCACAACTCGGTCTCAGCGAGCATCACAAATATACATATCATGAAGAAACCAACAGGAACGGAATACACTTAGAACATTTTCTGATTGAAAATGGCTTTTACTGCCTCAACACTCTGTTTCAAAAGAGGAAAGGGAAGCTATGGTCTCATACATATCCTAATGGAGTGAAGGCACAGCTCGATTTCATAATGGTCAATAAGAAATGGATCAACAGTGCACATAACAGGGAAGCTTTCGAAGGTGTATCATCCGATCACCGCATAGTTTCACCGCTAGTTTCCAGCTAAGTCTGCGTACAAACAGAAAAAAGAGCTCGAGGAAACCTCCATACGACTGGAAACAATTATTCAGCAACAGATATCCAAAATCAATTCACCATCACACTGCGGAATCGTTTCGAGCAGCTTCAGGTCGAGAACAGTGTTTCCACCCCAAACAATACATACACAAACTTTGTAAGTGCGCACAAGCAAGCTGCTGTAGAATGTATACCTCTGAAGCTTAAGCGGAAAGCACCATGGGAGAATGAAGCAGTAGCTGAAAAGCGAGAATGCCTGAAGAACAGATTTCCTACCAAAACGAACATCAGCAAATACAAAGTGCAAAGCGAGAATTGGAAGAAACGTATAACAGTGAACAGCAGAAATACATCCAACAACAGATAGATACTATCCGAGTGGCTGCAGATAACCAGCAATCCTCGCTTGCCTGGCAAATTGTAAACGATGTTAGCGGAAGAAAGCGAACAACCCAAGCTAAGCTGAAGGCTTCAAGTCAGGGAGAAAGGCTTCAGAAATGGAAGGATCACTTCGAAAATGTACTGGGAAAGGCTCCTACCATCAATGATCTACCAGTTCAGAGAATCATCGAAAATGAACTTCCTATCATTCACAGATGATGAGTTGGAGACAGTTCTGAAAAAGCTCAAGAACAGAAAGGCAGCCGGACTTGACGAAGTGCCCCCTGAAGTTTGGAAAACAAGAAGCTTTAATGATATTCTGCTACAATCCTGCAATGGGGTGTACAAACAAAGCACAGTCCAGGTGTGGACAGAAGGCTGTATTCTTCCTTTTCCGAAGAAAGGGGACCTATCACTCGTCAATAACTACAGGGGGATCACGCTTACGGCTATTGCTGCAAAGATTTACAATGCGATGTTGAGGAATCGAATCCAACCCGAAATTGAGAAAGTCCTTCGACCGAACCAGAACGGATTCGGAAAGAACAGATCGACGCTAGGGCAGATATTGACAGTGAGAAGAATTATTGAAGGAGTGAGAGCGAGAAACTTAGAGGCGAGTATGCTTTTTGTGGACTTCTCGAAGGCCTTCGACTCAGTTCATCGAGAAAAAATGCCAAAATACTAATGGTTCGATCTCCTGATGGAGATACAGACCTGATGGAGATACAGACTTTTTTTATATTTAGGCGGGAGTTCTACAGGGCGACACCTCGCACCTTTTCTGTTCATCATCGCTCTAGACTATGTTCTGGGCACGTCTATTGATCTCCACAAGAACATCGGTTTAACTCTGCAAAAAGAGAGGAGCAGGAGATGCTGATTATGCGGACGACCTTGCGTTATTTGCTGTACTGCACGTACTCGAAGAGGCCTCTATGTGAATGCTGGGAAAACCGAAGTTATATCCTTTAATCAGAGTGGCTAGATCAAAAGATTGAATGGTATACCTCTGAAGAAAGTTGAACGGTTTACATATCTGGGAAGCGATATTTCCTCCACCGAAAAAGACATCGATCCGTATTGCGAAAGCCTGGACTGCACTGGACACGTTAAGGACAATATGGAAGTCTTCTCTGCCGGACAATATGAAAAGGGATTTCTTCAGAGCCATAGTTGAATCGGTACTCTTGTATGGTTCCCCAGCATGGACACTAACGAGGAAGCTCGAAAACAAGCTTGATGGAATATACACGCGAATGTTACGTGCCGTGCTCAACAAATCCTGGAAACAACATCCGACGAAAGAAAAGTTGTACGGAACTATTCCTGTCATATCAGCAATCGTGAGAGAGCGAAGGACTAGGTTTGCCGGGCACTGCTACAGAAGTAAAGATGAGCTAGTGAGCAATCTCCTTCTATGGATACCGAGTCATGGGCACTCTAACATTGGGCGACCTCGACAGACATACATCGACCAACTCTCTCGGGATGCCGACTTGCAAATCGAGGATCTAAAGAACGCCATGGAAGATCGGAACGTTTGGAGAGGGAGAGCAGATTTGGTCCGGGTAATACACCCGAAACGGTAAGGTACGGTGGCCCAGAACGGCCAAATTACGAACAAAAAAAAATTAAATTACAAGCAAATATTTTTAAATTCAAACAAAAAAATTAAATTACGAACAAAAAAATTTAATTGCGGACAAATATTTTAACTTACAAACAAAAAATCGGAATTTACGGCACTCACGAGTCGCTCTCAGAACTGATCTCACGAGAACGGCGATATCTTCTACCTAGGTTGTAGTGTGTTCTTAGAGAAAATCTTGGTGAGGATCACAAATAGAGACGCTCTTTGAACCGTATCGAAGCAGTAGTGGGTCACAGTACCTAACTTATTAAGCTCAACCTACGGACAAAACTTGTGGCAAATATGGGTTTTTTAGAACCCATTTGTGTTTTGCCACTTTTCCCTCAAAAACATGCAAAATTCAAGAACGGGAGTAGTCGTGAAAAGTGGAAACATAGCAGGCAGGAACTCTAATACCAGGGTTTTAAAAATATACATTAAAAAAATTCAAGAACTATTTCAATCTTTTCATTGTTTTATTACGTCACAAAGGAGACGAATTTACCATGATTATGGAGCTAATGGCGAGTACTCGCCTCGATCAACCGTGGTGTACAACTACGGTTATTTCAATACCAAAGTACCTAAGATCCGTGCGCCTTAAGTCCTGGATAAACTAGTAGTACTAGACTAGTACTGACTTACTATTTACTATAGACTTCTTTTTAATGCGTCCTTTTCCTTGTAGTATTTGATAGTACTTACAGCGCGGCTCCCATCTTGATAAACACGTTTTTCGATTGTTTTCATCACGTGTTAAAACTGACCATGCTGATTGGCTGTTTCGCGTAGACGGTCGTTCCATTCCCCTTTAAAAAATGTTTGTTCGTAATTTAAAAATATTTGTTCGCATTTTTAAACTTTAAAATTTGAAATTTTTTTGTTCGTATTTAAAAATATTTGTTTATATTTAAAATATTTAAAAATAGTTCTGGGCCACCGTAAAAAGGCACCCAGGCGGAGAACATATTTAACACGAATAGGAAATGTTTTTCCTTTCACGCCGTGCGCGAATTTCCGTGTATCCGATTTCCCAATAAAACAGACTAGATCTAGTCTGTCTTTTCAATAATATCATAAAAGGCGAATGTACACCTGGCGTAGTGTGATACATTCTTATGCGCAACCTCATCCCCAGGGCTTCATTTCCTTTTTTACTTAAGGGTATCAAAAAGAGAAAGAGACTCTGGGAACAAAGTTGTCTTACGCGTGGTTTGTCAGTGGTCGGTCACAACTTGTTATCACTGCACACATGGTACTTGGGAAAACAACGAAACAAGAGTTTTTAGAGTTTAAGCTTGTACCATATATGTTAATCGCTGTTTCTGTGGTAGATTTGTGACTACCTTTGCAACCTCGTTGCCATGGAATTTTACCACAAAGCGCTGAATTCTTCGCGTCAAAAAGGAAAAGTAACTGGGACGAGTTTGGTTATCTTTTCTACAAATACATTTATCAAACAGCAGCTACTAAAAAAGAATTCAAAATTACTTTTATCTTAACATGCAGATGATGTAAGAAAGGAGAGGAGAGTAGATGCCTAAGAGTTTTTAGGCGCCATAATATCAGTGTGGTTACGGGAAATGATCACAGTCAACAGGATCTCTTTCTCTTTTTGATATCGGAGGGTGATACCAAAAAGAGAAAGACAATAGGTACGAGGTTGCTAATAACCACAATATTGAAATCAATTATTCCACGAATGAAATTCTTTTGGAAAAGATAAGTGCATGATTCAAAACATAAAATAAAAAAATGAAATTTCTCTGCAAAATTTCAAAGGAAAGAAATTCTTATTATGTTATACATCGCAATAGTATAAGTATATTTTTCCAAACAAGAAGATAAAAAGGATGCTAAGTTAATTTTGATTCACATCAAAACATGGAGCGTATTTCCATTTTCGCGAAACATTTCCGCGGAAAGAAATATCAACGAATGTGATTTTGTTGAAGAAAAAAAATCCGTCGGAAAGAAAAATAAGATTGAAAAGTTTCAACTAAAATTTTCTTTTTCCAGGGATAAGTGGAAACGTGGAATATACGCTTGAGTCCTTGTTTCTTCCGCCAGATGAACTTTACACCCCACGAAAGTAAATTAACAACTGTTGCGTGTAAAGAAGAGCGAAAGAAGATTGTATATAACATGGGAATTTTGTAAATTAAACAAATTTTTTATCCGTCCAGAATAAAGTGGGATGTTTTGATATAATAGCCTGAAAATATTTAGAAAAAGGGAAAATTACAATCATATACAAAATATTTCGCGGTTTTTGGTCCCTTCCATGTTTTTGGTCCCTTTCATGTTTCCTCTCTATTTGTCACAGCATCCATAAAACCATAATGGGGATATGGATTGACGGGAAACTCTGTAGAGTCACTTACCAGTGTATTTTCATTCAAAGCAACGGAAAGCGTTCTTAATTAATTGATTTTTCCATTTCAAGACCACTTCGCTTCATTCCGAGGCAAGCGAGACACACTCTCCCTTTACATTCTTGCAATAGGATCACGATTGCTTCAGTACCAAAGATGCGCGAGTCTAAAGTCAATAGTCAATCTGAAAAAGTTTAACTAAGAGATTCCTTATGTACATAGACACTATTTCATTAGTTGTGGAATTCCTTTTGATAAATTTGGCGCCTTATCTGTCCAAACTTATTATCAATGCTCTTTAATTTCGCCCCCTGCCCTATCATAACCTTCTTATTCGAAACCTTTATAACATTATGAAGAACCAGGGGGTCTTACCTGCATTTACCAAATTTATTTTCCTTTACATTTCTAATAATAACCCCCCTGGAAGAAAAGGAAAACAGATTTTCAAAATCTTGCACAAAACATAGTCTAGCACTCTCAAATCTTAAAAACTTAGAAAAATAGTCAACACAAGTATCCAACAAAATTTCAAAAAACAATTTCTATGTAAAATTAAATTAAAAATATCGGAATTTTCTTTCCCTAATTTATGGAACAACAATATTTGTTGATGACGAGGACGAAATATTAATATCTCAATCTTTTTTTTGAAAAAACCTAAAACACAAAACAGTCATTTTAAAATTTTTGTTTGCAGTCGTACAAGTTTATATCCGTTGTATTTTGTACCATATATTATTAATGACCGACATCAACTAGAAATATGTAAATATATATATAGTCTTATAAATCGGAAGATATGATATAAGATGCAAGCGAAGGAATGGACATTATTTTTATTCTTTTCCGGGGACCAGACAGTAGAGGGTTAATAGGAACAAGTCTACTAAATACCGTTCTATCGCAGATTTTTATTTTTCATTGATGACTCTAGCCATCGGTGTTTCATCTAACCGTGTACCGATCTATCTGTCTATCTGTATCCTAATTTTTAGCGATAACGTCCTAACCTAAGACTCTCCTCTGCATTGGTTTCTGTACTCTGTGCATTAAGATATTGTGTGCTATTGCGCTCCCCGTAGCCTGCGTAAAGACCCGCTGACCGTCATTCGGCTGGACTGTACGCAGGCTAGCTCTCCTCCCGTCCTATTCCTTTTTTATATGTTCTCGCCGATAAGACTGATAAGTCTTCTGCGAGTCTCCTGGCTTATTATTTATTTAGTATTCGATTGTTTGTTTATTTCCATGGGAATAACCATATGGTACACGATTAACCGAAATGAGTTCACCACAAGGGATGTTTGAGTTTGCCATCACACCACAAGTGATGTTTGAGTTTGCCATCACACCACAAGGGATGTTTGAGTTTGCCATCACACCAGGCATTTATATCACTCTAGCTTCCTTTTTATGGTTGACAACTGTCATTTAGTTTTATTTATTTATTTATTTATTTATTTATTTATTTATTTATTTTATATATACCGTATATATATTTTTTCGTATTTTATATTATCTTTATACATTTTATTTATATTTATGGCGAAATATAAGTTCAACTTCAACTTCAGTGAATTCAGATATAAATAATAAATATAAATTTTCAGTTTACAAAAGACTTAAGACAAGCGGATTTTAGGTACTTTGGTAATAAAGTACCGTGGTTGTACACCAAAGTTGAATAGAGGGAGGATTACCTAGAATCCTAATTGGTCCATTTGTGTCCTTTGTGACGTCATAAAACAATGAAAACTTTGTAATAAGTACACTTTTCAACGTTCTTCTTAAGAAAACATTTGTATTTGCGTTCCTACCAAGTTTTTACTTACCAATTACACCCTTTCTTTTTTCTGTTTTGTACGGTTGAGGAAAAGTGGCAAACGTGAATGGGGTCTAGCACGTTTAATATTTACGATTTGACGGAAATACGAAATTAGGGAGATAAACGGTACGCTTAAAATCAAACTTCAACTGGTTTTACAGGATATGCCTTAAATTTCAAATTTCCTGACATGGTTATATAAGTAATATATTAAGTAAAATTTGCAATTATAATAGTATTCTGGCTGGAGCGAGAAGAAGACTGAAAGTCTTATCACCAAACTCCATGAAATAAAGTGTTGAACCATCTTAGTAAGATAACATTATTATTGCATTGTAGTCTTATACTAATAGGTGTTAGAAATATATACATTCGTTATCAACGTCTAGAAATACATTTTTAAATAATGACTGCAAAACATCCGACACGCAAACTATATTTAAAAGAATTGTAACGAAGACTGTTCCATAAATATGACCCCCGGTTTTAAATTGAGTAGTTTTAGAAAACATTAAGCCTGATAAAACTGTGCTGAATACCTTGTTGGGTACAGTATTTGTGGCTTATTTCGGAGAGATTTTTTATAAAATATTTGGTGTTAAATTTTGTTTGATAATATACATAAAAATAATAGAGATAAATATTAATTTGATATGCATTTAGCGCTTTTAACTTTTTTGTACAATGGTCCAGAACGTTACTTTCTCTCTTCATTGAAAATAGTTTCATGTTTTTTCTTTGTGTAGTTTTTCTTGTTTAGTTTTTGTTAGTACTTAACCATGCTATATTGGCATAATTTATATATCTATGAATAAATGAAAAGTATATTTTTTAGACAGGCCTGATACTTTACTCTTTATTAAATTAGTACCCAAAGGTATTTCTTTGTATATCCTCATTTAATTTTATCTTGTCCATAGTTAAGTCTGGAAGTTTTAGATAAATATTATCAGCTAAAGATAACTTGTGAAAATGTGAAAAAAGTGTATTTGTTTTTGCTACCGTAAGCCCAGAGATTATATAATTTCATAAGCTTTTTTAGGGAAGAGATTTTTTGTTAGCAATGAATGTTAGTATCTTTCTGAAAAAAGAAAAGAAAATAACAAAACCGTACAAAATCCGTAAAAATCAGTTATCCTCGTCATCGTCCGTATTATCAACATTGTTATTACTAGCGTTAGGGTCACTTTCAATGTAGTCATCGTCATCGTCGTCTTCCTCTTCGCTAGAGGTCTGAAGATGGAACTCTTCCTCTGGCAATGGAATTTTGTAATTTTCCAAGCCTTGGTCATTTTCTGAATTATCTAGCTTGTTTTCTTTGTTTTCGTAAAATAAGTTAGTATCATGAATAAACAGGAAGCAAATTGTTTTGCTATAATAGATTGAACTCATGTTCTAAAAGTTCTTTTCAGATATTGTTGAGTCAGTTTCTTTCAAGTACTCGTGAAACCCGCTAGAAGGTTTATCTATTTTAGATGCTAATTTTGGCCCTATGTTAACAAAAAGATAATTAACTCTGTAATGCATGGATACATCTCCTGCTGTAAATTTCCTAATGGTATTTATGAAAGATCAGGGGGAATTATCATCTTTTACCAACTTTCATTTTCCTTTTATTTCCAATTAGTAACACCCCTGGAAAAAGCAAAACAGCTAAGAAATGAATATAGATTTGAATAATTTCCGGGGGCATCAGGCACTATAGGTTAAATGCTTCAACAGGGGGTTTTCAAGAATATACCTTATACGTGTATACATTATAAATATACCATATACCTGTACCAGCCTCGTTCCCAGGTTCTCTTTCTCTATTTGATATCGGAAAGAAGCCGTGCGGACGAGGTTGTACCTGTACTGGTTTCAGATTGGTCAGAAATATATGATAGATATTGCCATGGTAATACAATCATAGACCGAACATGTAAAATTGAATAAATTTTGTTCCAGTATCACTTCACCATCTTTAATAGCCATCGATCTTCAAGCACACTGCTCTTCTTCTTTGTTTTGATTTTAGTAAGATGTAAACGGGATGCTTATAGAAAAATTAAATAAATAAAACAATTACAGATTTATGTTTATTTTATTTATTTTTATTTAGATTATTTAGTTTTAGTTTTCTAACCAGGCGTCTTTTAAAAATGAACATATTCTATATAATAAAAAGAACGTTCTATATATCTAGCTATATATAAATAAATTTATGAATTCAAAAAATAAATAAATACAAAAATGACTATATTACTATATTATTTGAAAGAAAGGAAAGAGAATAAAATAAAGCTTCACACCAACATGTAGTTATTTGATCTGATATTCGTGATGATTGAGATACTACACATTAACTCAATAATGACTCAATACACCTCCTGTCTATTGTAAATTTGTAATTGAAAACCATCATAATTTCATGAAGAATCGGGGGGTCTTATCAGCTATTATACAACCTTTATTTTCTCTTTTATTTCTAAAAATCAAGTCACCTGAAAAAAGCAAAATAACAAAGGAAGAACTGTAGATTGAGTTCATTACCGGGGACAACAGACACCAAAGGGTTAAGTTCGCGGAAATTGTCATGACAACCCGATGCCATGTGATAAGCTAATATATTTGTGTTGTTACCGATTTCGCGTTTTTAGGATTACATTAATAAAGAAAGTTTCTTCTTTCGCAATGATAGGAAAACAAACATCTCTCAGAACTGAAAGCCTTAGGAAACAAAAGAAGAAAAATATATTTTGACGAAATTGGAGTAACAGGCCCTGGGTACGAAGTTGGTCTGACGAAAAACATATTGCTGGAAGAAAAACACAAGAAAGGATAATAGATTCCATGCCACGGAAATAAACAACTTTGAAAATCGAGCATTAGCCGTATATATTAGTTTAATTGATTGACTGCGAAACAGAAAGAACTTTCGCGAATTTTAGTGTTTTTCGCTTAAAGTTTATGCTGCGAAAATTTTAAAAATCAGTAATTCGAGAAAATTAATTCTTCCGAAAAAATGTTCTTAAGGATACACACAGGGAAAAAATCGAAAAAAACGCAATTTTTAGAAATTTGTACCATTAAGTAGAACAGAAAATTTTCTTTTC
>JANTOQ010638677.1:0-19442 GCA_027564595.1 Bythotiara depressa
AATTGTCCTCGTCAGCTAGTGGTGCAGTGTTGTGTATGTGAGTGTCTGTAAGGTGTTAATACCTAACTTGAATATAATTTTTTTTTGAATTTCAGGAAAGGTCTATAGTCCTTTCCGGATTGCAACGTTCTTCTGATTTATAAATTCCAACTTAAAAACCAAGGGAAATTTTTCTCACCAATCAATCAAGGCCGTTGAATATTTTTTCCACGGAAATTTTTCGCATTCAAAACATTGCACACTGAATGGAAGCTGGTACATAAACGAACGTATAACGTTGCCTTCTTTTAAAACTTTAGTTACTGGTATCCCCGGAAACGATTCAAACAGTTATTCATTTATTTGCTTTTTTCACGGGGGTTAATTATTGGAAATAATTGGAACATCAAGTTGGTAAAAGCTGATAAGACACCACGTTTCTCATAAAGAGAGGGTTTATTTATTTATCCAGGTGTAAAAATGGGTGGAAGGAGGTGCGGCTAACCAGAAATAAGAAAACAAAACGAAGGATTGAATACTAACCATTACATTGATTGAAAATTAATACATATATTAAGTTGACAGAAAATGTTACTTACAAATAACTCTCCTCTGCAGAGTTTATTATTTTGAGTCCTCCTCCGTTGTTAATTTAAATATTAATGCAGAAGAGAGTCCTTATAAAGAAAGTGAATTTTAAAGTTAATATAGAGCAATTAATATTTTACAATAAAATATTTAAATAATACGTTGATAATTAATTTCAGAAGAACCTGATTAATTAGTTAATCAATTAATTATACAGTCTCATAAATAAATCAATAACATTAATATATCAGAAGCTGCAAAACGATCTCTCTCTTAAAGCATGAAACAACTTTACTGTTTATATCAATGGTTTGACAGTGACCAGCTTTTGCAAATTAAATGACCATGTAAGGTTAATGTATTACCATAAAAGGTTGTTGAAAACAGTCCTGTTGCTTACTTTAATAAAGCTTATCTCATCGCAACTAGTTTGTTATGTTTTAGTTGCGACGAGATGCGCACAAAGATAAGGGCAAATCAGACAAAAGACAGCTGTCGGCAGAAGACGCATTAGTTCTGGCAGAGGTCTCTCTGGGTGAGAAAAAAAACTTGATAATGCCCACCTCCGCAGAAGTTTGAGCTATTTTTTAGATATATTCTACTGGCAAGTCTCTCTCTGTGCCAATAAATAACTAAAAGTGAAAGAAACTGGAAAATACATCGATAACATTCAATGGTTCACACAAAGTACATTTGGTTCATTAATTTAGGATGTGGCTTTACAATGTTTTTCAAATTGAGCTTTTCCATTTTTTCTGTGAGGTCGCCAGATTCACTGCTTGTTGATGCGTCACTAAAATAAATTATATAATTGGTCAGAACAACAACAATGAGCAATATTAATGCAAAGTCATCCATCGAATTAAGCACACATGTCTCTCAAAGTTCTATGAAACTACCTTATTATAGGAAATATCGAAGCACTAAAGTAACGAAGCACTAAATTAACGGAACACTAATTAATGCGGATGGACAATTTTTTAAAATTTTTGATTTAATTAACGTGGAATGGTCAATTGAAAAATGCTAAATTATGGTAAATTACCACAAAAGCCAAGTCTGTCGAATTTCCTATCAATGACTGCGACGCATACAAAGACGAGACGCGCAGGAAATTTTGAAAAGTGTTTTAGAAAATGAACATATAATTGATATAACATCGAAAGATGACGATGATGGAAACGAAAAAGAAGACAAAGAAGACGAATGATAATTTTTTGTAGTATTATAGATATTTTTTGTGTATTAACATTAATATATAAATATTATAAAACAAAACATGTTTTAAATTAATGACAAACAAAATGTGTGTTTGAAATGAACGATACACTAAATTAAGGTATATTAATTTAACGCGAATTTTAAAAATGTTTTGTTAATTTCCTAAAATAGGTAGGTGCATTTCTTTTACCTCCTTTTCAACCCTTTAAATAGGTAACCGCCTCGTGCCAGGAAGTAATTTTCATGCAGCAAATCCAGACATCCGTTTAAGCTTCCTTAGAAGGCCACTGTTTCACTGGAGGATGGACTGTTTCTCGTATATATATTTTCTCTCAGAGCAGCAATATTATCCTGGAAATTACATATAATATTTCTCATAGAACAGTTCCATTTGACAGGTCATGGAAATCTAGTTTTAGAACAGCTCAATTTGCCAGAAGAAGGAAAGCCATTATTAAGAAACAGCTCGTTTTGACAGGACCAATTTCATAATTTCTCTAGAACAGCTCTATTTTCTACAACACAAGTTTCTTAGAACACCTCCGTTGACTGCTTTCGGATTAAACTTAATTTTCACTTGCTAGTTTTATCGTGCGCAATTTTTCGCGAGACGACGTAGTTTTCTTGCAAACTTTTCTTGTAGCAGGTACATAACGTTTCTTTAAAAGAAAAAGATGCTGTGTAAGGAGGGTCCCTTCAGCATGTTAAAATATTATGTCACCTGTTGACATATTTTAGAGCTTCAGATTTATACCAAACGATTAGTAGAATTTTTTCTTCTCAAAACATTTTGTATTGTGATTGAGGATTAAATACCAGAAAATTACCTGTAAACACCACTTGGACAGAGATGTTGATTCATTTTAAACAATATCAAGTTGATTTTGGATTTTAAAGACATATGTACATAGATGTATATACCACGTGGAGTCGGCGTTGAAAATAAAAATAAATTAATAAGTATGGATACTTTTAATGATGATGCTTCAAGATGGCAATACGTACATAAATAAATTTTTTACACTTTTATTTTTAAAACTAAGTTGTTGATCAAAACATTGACACATTATCTTTTTTCTCCCTTTTAAGCACGCCTAAACTCATTCCCAGGGCCTCTTTCTCTTTTTGATATCGGAAGGCGAGATTCTTTACCTGGTATATAGTTGGAGCTCAGCAGCGATATTAGAATAGGCACTTTTTGGAGAAACGAGATCAAATAAAGAGTAAGAAAGGAAAATAGCTTAGTTTGCTAGGCTAATCTCTGTCCACTACATACGGCAAAATTATACACTGTTCACTTTTCACCATGTTTAGCTACGGAATAAACATACGCAGCATGGGTTTTATTTTTATACGTAACGTGTGGAAAGATTCCCAAAATGTTATGCAAAAGAAAAATTATGTAACTGCGCTACAAGAAACGTTTGTGTGGAAGCCCACCTTTAGAACGATATTTTCATAAAGATTGTTTAAATTGCACCACGGTCTTAAAATAATCGCATAAATTAGACTTCAGGAATTTCAAATCAATTTCAATTCAATTTTTTGCTTTTGTACAATCTCCTGGAAATGGGAAAATGTAAGTTGCATTTACTTTATATTGACCTCAGTCGAACTTTTGATTTTCTTGATTTCCTCTCCATACTGTCTAATTTTTTAAACTTGCTTTGGAGTATTACAGAAATAACTACACGTACCATCAAAACTAATTACAACAATGAATTTCTAATTTTAAAAAACCTGTTTAAAAATGGGTAATTTCTCCTTGAAATCGTGTTAGCCCTAATTATAGCCACATTACAATGTGGCCGTGGTTTTAAGACAAATTCAACACAAATAAATCAAACACCTTAATAAATAAACCTTATGAAGGCATCAAATATATAATTATTTCGGCTCTTATATATTATACTAATCAATTACTGTATAAGAAAAAACAAAACTTAATAATAATCCATGGAATCCACAAGGATAATTTTGACTAATTAGGGAAAATGTTTTAGCATTTTGTGTATGTGATTTTTTCTGTCAGATTTTACTTTTTGCTGAAACACCTAAAATTGGTAAAATTATCAAAAGTATTCCTATGGATTCCATGGACAGTATAAACACATGTGTAATCTTTCAGTTAGAAACAGTAATTTGAGGAGGAAAACATATAGGCTTACCTTCCTTCTTCACTTTGGATGTGGTATCTAGCTCTAAATGCGACGTGATGTGCATAATAAGCTGGAGCGGGAATGGATACAGATCGGGTACAACGTACGTAGAGATGACACAACATGAAAGACAATGCTTGAAGCTCATCAGCACGGAAATCATTATCATCCCATAATACATGATAGTGTGTAGGACGACTTGTTCCCTAATATAAAATAATCAGTCAAGTATCAGAATATAATGGGGAAGAAATATTAACATTTATTTATACTAATTACTTAAGCTGTTTAGGCTTGTTTAATTTTAAAATATATAGTTATCAAAGTTTATAAATTTATTTCACTCCTTGTGAGGACAAAAGAAGAAGTTATACTTGAAAGCATAAATTTAACAAATAAAAAACATTATATCATGTCTGTATCTGTGTTATGCGTTCTACTTCTTATTAAAATACAGTATACTCCAGTAACTCGAACACTGGTTAAGTCGAACTTTCTGTCTCTGGAATTTTTAACCCCGTCCCCTTTGATTTTACTCAAACTTCTTTACAAGAATCCAGTATAATTATGTTAGTTTTGTTGGAAAGGTGCTACAATGAAACTTAAAGCTCTTTTTTTATATCTTTATTAACTCCTCTTTTAAAATAACTACAAACGTTTTCTGTCTGGTTATATTGAGAGTACAAGGAACTTGTAATCCTTCTCTAGCACCTAGACTACATCTTTTGCCTGTTACTGTTGCATTGCAATATGGGTAAGTATCACTCTGAAGAAGAAAAATAATGTCTTCACAAAACGTCCCATGCTTCTTTTTTTCAGTTGGCCAACAATTCTTCCATTCTTCTGTACACAAGCAGCATATTTATCTGTCTATCTGTCTAATGCTGTTTGTCTTTATATACGTGGTGTCCCTTTATATAAGTTTCAAGCCGAGTCGTCCAAAGATAAGCCATGTGAGAGCTGGACTCAAGATATTGTGAGATTATTTTTATTTATTTTTTATTTATTAGACGAAAGTTTATACAGTGTAATTACTTCAGAAATGTTTACACGTAAAATCTCTGTTATCAATGTAAGCCCTGTATAGGCAAAATTAAAAAATAAAATGTCTTATTTCCAGGGCATTACAAAGGCTTCTGGGAACATGACATATGGTCTGATACAAGCTATGATAATAATAGGAAGGTATACAATATAGCTAATGTTAAGCCATTAAGTATATTAAAATCAATCTTATAAATATAAAACAGAATTGGAGTAGCAGGCATCGCAGACATCACGATTTGGTACACTGCCTATAGCACTAAACAAAAACCACTATAAACATATTGTGGGCAAGGACAACCAAGTGAGTTGATCCATCAGACCACACAATAGATAGATAAACCTTAAGAGTTTGCAGAAAGTACCTAAGAAGAGCACAAAGTAATTATAAGAATAAAATTTGGTGCTATCATAATCTCAATTTACAAATTAAATAATCTTCCTTAGATCAGAACTAAATGTTTTAAAATTTTCTTTACTCCTAATTTCACGTGGAAGTTTTGTTGTACAGCTTTGCACCCATGTAATAAAAAAAGCCTCTAGCATATTCTAATTTCAATTTTGGTAATTTCATGAGATAACCATTATTTCTGATACATTTTCCATGTGAAACAATCTTAAAATAATTATTGAAATTGTTACACATGTTTCTATTTAAGCAATGGCGTACTAATTCAAGTGCTCTAATTTTATTCATAATTGTTGGCAATTTCACTTTTGCATTATCAATTTTACTTGAACCGATTAAAATGAGAGCTTGACGATGAAAAGATGCGATTTTCTGTTTTTGACTCTTGAGTTTGATTTAGATGTAATAAACCACAATATGTAAGGGTCGGCAAGATCATCGCTTGGTAGATAGATTTAGCAGCATCAATAGTGAGATATGGTCGCAACATGTGCAAAACACGTAATTTACTACTGGCCTTTCTGTAACTGCGATCAAAATCAGAGTTCATGTTAAGCGTAGAGCCGATTTCAACACCCAGGTATTTATAGGTGTTGTTCAGTGAAAAAGGAAACGAGATTCGTCAAAATGTAAAAAAAAAAATTGCAATTGTCGACAATGAGGCATTAACAACAATGAGACAAACTGGAATTATGGATTTTTTTTTGGGTAATGTTACAAAAGTTGTATAAAGATATATGATATATGAAATATCTTTTCTTTCCGTCCATAGTTATATTCTGTCCAATTCTACACTATTTTCGCTTCTTTTAGGAACAATAATCGTTAACTCGAACTAATGCTAATTTTTTATAAAAGTTCGAGTTATCAGGTATTTCTGTTAAGTTGAACATTCGTTAACTCTATCTAATTTGCTTGGTCTGTTGGAAGTTCAAGTTACAAGGAGTATACTGTAGTAGGTAAGCATTTGTGCTTTACGCATAGTTTCATGATGTACTTATTCTATCAAGTTTTTATTGGAGCAGTTTTTTGTTTTGATTTAAAGAGAACTAAGGAGAATTAATAGAGAAAATAAAAATAATGAATCTCTGAAATATGTCTTTGTTAAAACAAAAGTGCATTTCTATCCACTTAGTTTCCTTAATAACAATTACATTTATTTAGTAGCCTGGTATAGCAATTTTACTTCAAGTTTCAAACAAATTTCTTCTTCTATGTTGTTTGATTTCAATTACATTTGATGTCAGGTATTTTGTTCATTTACATACAAAGCATTTGTGATTTCGAGATTTTTATATACAAAGTAACCGCATTTTCTAGATTTCACGGCTGTTTCACTGTGTAGTTCCATGAATTTCAGTCTGCGCATGTCCGAGAAAATTTGGACGGAGAGAGTCCAATAATGTAAACAAACGAGTGAACATAAAATAGGCCTACAAACATGTGCATATACCGACTTCTGTCGTTTGTTATCAAATAGTATGATAAAAAAGGAAAATAGGGTTATCAGTTGTTGTATTTTCGTATTTAATGTCTATTCACGGGAAAATATTTCAGAGTTATAACGACTTTTATCGAAGCCTATATTTTCAGACAATTTTAGTAGACACTATTCTCATCCAAATATTGATCTTTACCAAGTTACTGAAGTGAAATGAGAACTATATCTTGAAAATATAATAGTTATTGTCATTTTTTTATTTTGCTAGATACAGAACAACAAATTGGGCTTATTTTTCGAAAATTTTACCACTGGAACATGGCGGCCAGAGCTACTCACATAAATAATCTCCACCAACTCTGTAGAATATGCGGTGATATATTGGGTTATTCCATATTTTATCTGTACAGGTGTATAGAAATAAACTTTTGATATATTTAATTGCTCCTGGAAATTGAGTTTGGTTTTTTACCCCCTGGAAAAATTGTTACAAATTTATTGACATGGGTTGACATGGGTTCTAAATAACTTCACAAGTAAAAATATTTTCAAAGAACCGCATCATATAAAATTTCGCATTTTTTTTCACAGCCACACATGGCCAACTTCCAAGTCTGAAGGAAGTTGTTTTGCTTTGAGTTGGAGAAAGACCTTTGATAAACCTGCAAAGTAGATCTATTGAACTGTAAAAAAGTTTGGTTTCGCATACATTGGGCTGATATTTTTGCCGTATAAGGCAATTTTAGGAAAGGTATTATTTGTTTACATTCACACGGTAATTGTTGGCCATTATGAATTGTCGTATTAACGACATTTTTTCGCGCATGCATAGACTGAAGTTCGCCAATGAAAACTAATAATAGAACAAAAATGAGCAGTGGTTTGTTAAAATTAATTCCTGTGATAATTTTTAAAAACATTTCTGTTTTTCCTGTTGCTAGGTGGATAGAAACACACTTTATTTTAACATAGACATACACCAGAAGCATATTATTTCCATTCTGTTTGTTAGTATTTTTTAAAACAAAATCAAACTTTGGCTGTGAACCTTGAATGACCAGTTTGGTGCATATATTTACACATCAGGGAAGCTTGGCAGTCTACACACTGAAACTTTGGACCTTCATTGTAAGAAATTACACAACTAAAGACTATGTATGTTACCCTGATTATTAACTTAATAGCAGAGACAGACTTAGACCTTAACGATGACCTACTGGACATTATCAAATCCCGGACAAATTTCTATATTGTCATGATTTAATACATGCTGAATCTACTTATTAGTCACAGTACAGCTAAAATACAGTAAAAATAGCTAGTTTCTTGTCAGCTCTGAGAGCTTTGCAAATATGCACACAACAAAGGAGTACATTCACATTAATGCACTATAGTTTCTGATATTATAAATATTATAAATATAAATTTACCCTTTTACATAATAATGAGTTACCCCTAAACTCATATTATATGTACCTTACTTCTACTAATTTCTGTGTGTGCTAATTTTCACAATTTTTGCCAAAATCACCTAAACTGATATCAAGAAAAAATGTAAAAAAACTAAATCTTACAAAATAATTTTTTCTGACTATGGAACTGTGTAGGATCTATCACATATTAAGCTCAAGTAACACATGTATGACAGGATTACTAGTACTGGCTATAATTTTTCTTTGCATTCTAATTCATAACGGAAAAAAAAAGTTTAATACAATTCATGAAAATTGATACACATGGAAATTAGTCAATGAATGACAGAACAAGTGTTACCTGTATCCCAGCATGACTGTATTGGTAATAATCAAATTCCGTAGGATGACATACACCACGGTCAATTGTTGTCCCTGCGGGACAATTCCCACTTTTATCCTAAAATGCAACATTAAAAAAAGTACATAAGAGTAGCTTTGTTAGGAATTCAATGACTTTGCTCCCATAATTAATTATATAAATTAAAATAACTGTCAGATATGTAAAACCTATAAATTCATGATTAACCAAAATGTTCAAACAACACAACAAGGAATATAAAAGCAAGAGTAATAAACAAACAAGTTAGCTGAACATAATTAGCAGATACTCACAGCATCTTGTCTATTTTCAATAGTAAAGCGAGCATGATGTCGCTTCTGAACCACTATGAAAGTGATCGCGGGCTGATAATCTTTCTGCAACATCGTACAAGCTTCACGGATAGCTCTCAGTTCATGGTATAGAACCTGCAAATAACAGCATGTTATTGTTTGATATGAAATTCAATATCCACTTCTCAAGAACTAATAATAAACATTTTACTGTATATTAGGATGTTGCTCCCATTTTTGGAATCTAAAGAGGTAATGGTATTGTGTAACATTTTTTGTGTTTTGCTAGGGAATCAATGGAAAACTTTCTCAAAAGATTAAATCAGAAATATATTTGGTTTCTTTAGTTCTGATGTTTTGATACAATACAACTCAGTAGTGTAAACACATTCCTGCATAACCCTGTCAAAAATCTGACAATATTGTAGTACTCGTGACAAAAAGAGACAATCCATTCAAGTACATACTGGAAGGGAGTTCATAAAAAGCATGTGTGCACATTTTCAAAACATCTATAAGAATGCTTCTCCACATCTAATTGTATTGACCCTGTAATGGAAGCTATTAATTTGCACAAAACTCATCCAAGCATACTTAAAATTAAAAATGTATTAACTTCTGATGAGATTTTTACTTAATATAAACTTAATCCTGCTTTTATGTGTGAAGTTTTTAAAGTAGCACCTAATCCTTACACAGCCTGAAAGATAGAAACAGATTATGTATACCTAATGTAAACTCTGTTATAAATGGATATCAATCTGTTTCATTCCGTGGTGCTGTTTATGGGGAATAAACTTCCAAATTACTATAAAAATAGTACTACTATTCAAGATTTTAAAAATGCTATAAAAATTTGGAACGGGAAAGGTTGTAACTGTCTCATTTGTAGCTAATATTATTGATTGATTGATGGCGATAGCGATCAATCTTTGGCCGCGGCTTGTGTCATTGTCGTCGTTCTCTCCTAACTTTTTACTATTTTTACATCGCTCACCCAAAGTTTTTACGGCACATGTACATGTAAAACTGTTAGGTAGCAAAGTTCCTCGACAGCAATCGGGTTCCCGCGTTTCTCCATGCAATTATACTTCCCGCGTTTTAGTCTCCTCCACAATTTTTTATGAAAACAATGCTGGTTAGATAAACTTTAAGAAAGCCATTGCGATGAAGTATCTTTTACACAATTGTAGAGTAAATTTTCGACAAGAAAGACTATCATTTTGGAATTTTCAAAGAAGCCAGAATTCACAAGGATTTAGATTTAAAACCAAGACAATTACCGTTTTAGCTCTGGTTTTTTTGATAATCTGACAAAGCAATAATTCAGCTACGTGTGTTGAAAAGATCTAAGCTGTAGCCCAAGAATTCGTCAATATATTTACCGATCTTTACCAGCACCAAAAATAGAAGCGGCCACCGTAGTTTTCCTGTTTTTATTTAGCTGTTTGATTAACCGTTAGACTTCCCTTTTTTTTTATTGCTTAGACTAGTTTATATTTATTGAAACCATAAAGTCATTTTGGTTATCTAGCTAAAAAAGTCGAGAAATTAGCCGAAAACTGCCATTTTACATGCCACTCACCTGGGTGGGTCAAGTGGAGTCTTTATCACAAAAAATACTACTGATCTTCGAGTGAAGTTAATTTTTATTAGTAGTAGGAAGGTGTAGCTACCTATCAGAGTCGAAGTCCTGTGAAAATAGAATGATTTTTTGGCAAAAATAGCCTCACTTTTAAAGAGGTTAGTGAGAGCAACATGTGAGCTAGCCGCCTGGAAAGTTTCGTATCATTTGAAGCTAGCTTACCTACAGAAAGTTAGCATTTATGAAACATTTTAGCTAGCTACCTTCTACTGCCATTTTTTTTACCATCTGGTGAGCTATTCCTCCCTTCTTAAATACCACAAGAACCTTTGTAACACGTAGTAGAATATTCCCCCTTAGCTCCCTGGTTAATTTGGTATAATTTGGAGCTGCATAGCTAAGTACTAAACACATAGCGTGTTTGAAGTAAAAACCTAGCTAATCTCTATCACAACATATTTTGATTTTTTTTAGCTATCTTTACCTTGTGTAAATATTGTGAGAGCATGTTGTTATAGTGATTAGAAGGTCCCTCCCAGCTCCCTGGTAAATTTTTAATCATTTGGAACTAGCTAAGTACCTCAAAGGTAATTTTTAGTAGAGCTACACTGGCAGTTAGTACTTAGTGTAGATGTAAAAAAAATTAGCTCGCAAGCGTTAAAATTATTTTACAGACTTGTATTAAATGACGAGTCTTTGAAAATTTATCACAAAATATTGACATTTTAGCCGAAACACCCTTTTCGCTTAAACTTTTGTATTTTTTTTTGCCATGACTGTGTCCATATAGTCAATTTGTATGTGTAGTTACTAACTATTTAGAGCTACCTACTACTCCAAAAGAGTGTTTTTGAAGGAAATAATTCACAGTATGTGAATTGTTGACATTTTAGCTGTAATTCACTTATCACAAAAACATTTCTATTTTTAAGCTTCAACTATGTTCAAACTTAACTTTTCTTAGCCTGTGAGATAGTAACTATGTGTACGTGTCTTTTTAAAATATTTAGAGCTAGCTGACTAGTGTTTTGGTACTGTTTTTGAGGGAAAGACTAGCTACCCAAGTCATTATTGTTATTTAAAGTTTTTGGCTTAATTATTGACTTTTTGGCACAGTACCTACAATAGCTAGCTCGTACTATTGTAGAGATGTAGAAAAAGTTGGGTCGCAAACTCTAAAATTATTTTTGGTACTTAAATTGTACCCGGAAATGATGTTTACATGTTGCATATAGTGTATACTTATGTCACTGTTGATACTTGTTGTATGTACTTATACTGGTAGATATTGACATGAAAACCCAGCAGAAATGACAATTGTTAGTTGTCCAATCCTTCTCAGTCATTGAAATTCAATAAGATTTATGACAGTAAATAATAATATAGTTGTCCAATTGGGCAACTGAGGAATAGAGAATAGTTATATTGCGAATAGGCTATCCTACATTTTTCGCAGGAATTTGATTTCTCGAATTTGGTCAAAATTACATTACACCACTGTATATATAAATTTTTGGGGCTGTCATTTATAAAAAATCATGTACCATCAGAAAGCTATTGAAAAACTGTATAGAGATCATTTAAACATCAACGGTGTTATTTTCTATAGTTTTCAAGTGAAACATCTATAAACGACTTTCCCAGGGTTAATAAAACATTAAAAAGAGCCCCGGAAAAGATGTTTATGAGCAATTATCTCTGAAAGTCTTTAGAACTTCACTATACTACCCTTTATACAGTTTTTCATGAACTTTAAAATGCTGTATTTCATTTATTGTTACGATAACTTTGAAATTTAAGGATCACTTAACCCACACGTAATTTAAAACTAGATAAGACCCACATAAAAGTTATGTAGTCAAATTCTTATAAAAATGTAACGAAGAAATTTACAAAAGATCTTAATTTATAGCTCTCTATTTTTTTTCTCATTTATTTATCATATTTAGTACATTACGGATAGTGTTTTATGATCTGCGTACATTGCCAATACGTTTTTACAAGTGTTAAATATTTAAAAAGTTGTGTTATATATATTTCTTTAAAAATATTGTTTTCTCTCATCCAATTGAACAAAGCGTTATTTTATTTTCCAATATCAAATCAATCCTCTTGAAGTTGTGCCACCTCCCTTCCCCAGTTCTAAAGCGTCTCGGCTTTCTTGCTTAATATAGACTTACACGCTTATGCTATTGTCTACTATCAATTTCAAAGGCTGTTTTACAAACACAAATTCATAAAAATTTACATTTCCTTTTATTACCGGCGAGGAAAAATGGTTTGAAAGTATGAGACATGATATTTCAGAAACAGCTAGCAAAGGTGTTCTAAGAAAACAGGTGTTCTTAACTGCCAGGAAGTACATTCTTGAATCAAATGAAGAGAGAAAATTGAGGTCTCCTTAGAATGCCTCTTTTCCCAGTAAGCACTCATATTTCTCTTAGAACACTTCTTTTTCACAGAAAGAGCGGGCGTTTCTCTTAAAACAATTCATTTTGCCAGGAAGTCAGAAAATTTACAACTCATAGAACAGCTCAATTTACCAGGAAAAATACATTATTTTCTTAAAACAGCTCAATTTTCCAGGAAAGGAAAACCTGGAATTTAAAACAATTCATTTCGCCAGGAAAGGGAAATCTGGTCTTTAGAACAGCTCAATTTCCCACAAAGGAAACAAATGGACCAATTAGGAAACTAGAGTCTCCCACCCTGTCCAACTGTGGTGTACAGCCCACAGTTACTTCATTACCAAAGTACCTAAGATCTGTGCATCTTAAGCAGTTGATAAACTGAAAAAGTTTAACTTGTGAGTTGTATTTACATCACTTCTGGTAAACTCATTGATTGATGGCTGTGTTGCTGTCGTCACCTAAGTTTTTTACTGATAGTCGATACAATTTATATAATTTGAGAAAAGTAGCTTTCACTGAAAAGTAGCTTTTACTTCAAACTTAGTCAGATGATTAATTAAGACAATGCAATCTTAATTAAACAATTGACCATGTGTGTGGAATTTATCAATAATTTAGGCCCTGTTTACACAATACATGTTTCAGAAATTTTAGAAAAGTAACTTCCGCTGGCCGTACGGACTTCAAACTTGGGCAGATAATTACTTAAGTCAATACTGTCCTTATGGGACAAATGACTGTCCCGTCGATGACTATACATGATACATGATACACAAAATGTTTACTTTAAAAGTAACTTTTTGTTTGTAATACTGTCTTCAGACATATACATTACTTTATATCATTTTTGGAAACTTCCAAACAATTTTTACTACTGGAAAAACCTCCCCAGAGGTTAGTTCAGAAATTTACTTTCAAGTACTTGTACAGGCTTCAAACTTAGTGAGATTTATTTACAGATATTTCCATTCCAATGCCATTTATAAGTCCAACATGTAAAAGCAAAATATATCGACTCCAGCTCATCATGGCAGTTATTAGCCATCAATCTTCAAGCGCATAGCGCTTCTTGTTATATTTATATTTGATTTTATACTTCTTGTTTATATGTAACTGAGATTATTTATTATATTTTATATTTTTGTTTGTATGTTTTTATCAGTTGATTTTAATTAGTGTATTTTAAACACTATTGTAAATTTTTATCAACTTTAAATAAAGAGTTAAATAAATAAAATTAAATAAATAAATGTGTTGGTGTATGTGGGTGAGCAAATAATTTTATCTGCTCTAAAACATTCCAACTTATGTAAGATATAAGTGGATGGGGAGGTGTCAGTAAATAAGAGCAAAAGGGGTAAAACATTCAGAAAATGGTAAATATAAATTACCTGTTGGAACTGCCCTTCTGAGACACCATCTCTAAACATGATGATTTTGCTAGGTTTCTTACCAACAGCTCTGTAAAACTCTAGAAGTAGTTCTTTAGTAACAGCAGCAAGATCTTCTATGATTTCCTAACAGTAATTAAATACAATTCCTCACACTTTGTAAAATAGGAAAAAGTGCTGGAACTAACCATGGATTTATCTTAAAAACTTGAAATATAATTATGCAGCATAATTCAATAACCGCCAAAATATTGACACTGTTGTTCAAATAGTACCATTGTAAATGTCATGTCAATACCCAACAACCTTTCCCTTCAAATGTCTAATACATGAGAATGAGGCTTATGGTGGGAGACTGTGTATGATGGTATATGTCAATCTCTTTACTAGATAGACCAGAGTAAGTTTCCTTAAATACAAAAATAATCAAGATCTTCACATGTTAAGTCATTAGTAAATAGGAAAACTTTAGAATTTTGTCTCTTTATCACATTGGTCACATTTTAATTTGGTAATTCAAGATTGTACATTGAAAATGAGAATGTTTATACTTACCATCCGATGTTTCTGAACTCTAACGGATACTGCATATCGGATAGGGTATGAATCAACACTACCAACAACCTAAACAAAGAAGAATTCTGTGACAAGATGCACCATACACCTGATTCAATAATATACCTACCTACACTACCACTTTTGAATTATATTACTGCAACTGGGAAAAGGCTAGGGGAAGAGAATTTACAGAAACATTCCTGAAAAATTTAGAAAAGTTTGAAAAAATGGATTTTCCAGATAAATAAATATTATATTGATTAATGACTAACAAAAATATACATTGATTTCTATTTAGTCAAAGACATCGAAATTCATTCAAAGAAATGCCAAATGGGTTCTCAGCTTCCAATTTAAGGGATTTTGTGAGGAACTGGAAATGTCATTTTCAAACAAACAAACTGGGAACAATCTAGTGAGTAATAGAAATGAGTTTATTTTTAAAATTCTGGTATTATAAACATATATTGCTAAGGGATGGTGTCCAAATGGTGGCTATGATTTAGCCGATTGTTAGCCGTTTGTAATTGGCTAAGTTCGGCTAAACTTATTTGACTGTTCCATATCAATTCAACTAACTGTTGATTACTTGCCAAATCACATTGGATATGAAATGGCTAAATATCCAACCTAACAAAATGCCGAAGTTATTTTAGCCAAATAATATAAAAAACAGCCGAACTAAAATACATATTATTTAGCCGAACTGATGTGGTAATTAATCTCGTGTTGTATTTGTTGAATTATGCATTATTTTGTTTTACAACTTTCAGAATAGTTTGTGTTTATCAAAAGTGTATACATTTGTTTCATTTATTATTAACAATCTATTTGTTCTCTTCTTGTCAACAGGTATGAAATTTGCGTGTGATCCACAAATATTGTGACTATTATGCAATGCATAAATTCACTATCGAGATTGTACAAAACTATTTTTGCACAGATCGTAGGTACCATCATTTACAAAAATATCACGATAAAATACTACACTGCAAAAGTATCTTAACCGTCCACTCCTTGACACAAATGAAAACAGTTCTTTCCTTCACTTATCAATTACTTACTAACTTAAAATACTAGAACCTAGTTCATTCATTTTACACAAAATTCCAGCTGGCATAGCACTGAAATACCTGTCAATTATTATAAATTTCTTAGAAAAGAAGCTTTAATCCAACCTCCCAAATAATGAAAGAACCTGATTCTCATGCTACACATAAACTACCTCATACTTACCAAACATAAGTACTTCATAACTTCTCTGCTGTCACTTTTTGGCACGTGCATTTTTGTAACCAGTATGTAATAAAAGGTTTTTGGTTTCAACTTTAAGCTATTATGTATTTGAGAAAAGGTTCCTTATAGTTATTCACAAGATGTGCTCCTACTTATTGTGTAAGTATTGAGTAATAGAAACTAGGTATTATACCTTTTCTAGCCACATCAATTGAATTTTTGCATGTGAAAGAAGCTAAAAAAAGGCTTGTCTTATTCCTCTCGGAATTTTTAGAGAAAGAAACAGAGAAAAGATACGTTACAATAGTGCAACAGATTATAACAATCCTATTTCTGGATATTAATGTGGAAAAATACACTAGGTGAAAAGATGTTCTGTTTATAAGACTTTATGGCCGCTACTACACTTTTCTAGCTGAGAAAAGCTATTATGAGTGATGTTTTACAGCCGCTACTACGATTTTCTAGCTTAAAAAAAGCCATCGCGTGTGTCTTTTTACGGTTGCTACTAAGATTTTCTAGCTTAGAAAAGTTGTCATCATTAAGATTCTACAGCCGCTATTTTGATATTATAGCTTTAAAAAGCCATCATGAGTGACTTTATGGACACTAGTACGATTTTATGGCATAAAGTATCTGTCGTGAGTGAGATTTTACATCTGCTACTACAATTTTCTAGCTTAAAAAAGCAATCACGGGTGACTTTACGACTGCTACTATGATTTCCTAACTTAGCTGAGTGTGGATTTCGATCGTAAAAAAGCATTCATGAACACTTTCTGAGGCTGCAAAATTAAAGATAAGGTGCATTCCTTCATTTTTCAGAATAATTAATTTAATCAATTCATAGTTATACAGTCTTATTACAAAACCTTTAAGTGAAAACAAGAAACCTGACAATGTTTTATTACCCCCGGTGGAATTAGCTAGTTGCAGATTTTTACTCATTAATAATAATAGCTTATAAATGCAGAAACAAAATAATGATTGTGCCATCCGAGAATTCTTTAATTTCATGTACTTTTACATAACCAAATTATCTCCCCATACATTTTCTTGTTTATAGTAAAATTGAATTTATGTATGTAATTATTGATTTCAAAATGTATCAAAATAAAAATGTCTCAAATATCATGTTACACATGTGCTATACAATAATATTGCATCAACTTTAACCTTTACAGATATAAACAAACTGGCTGTCTGGCTATAAGGAGAAACACAGAAGTTAATAATCAGAAGTTAATTATTTTAACAACTTCGTTCCCAGACTGTTTTATGTGTTAATTACTCAGAAACTTCACTGTAACTCTTTAGCAATGGGTTTAAATTTATTATAAAGGATTATATTTCTGTAAAAAATATTTATACTAAAGTTTAAGCAACTAAAGCATGCAGACATGTTTAAAAGCACTGAAACGAGGCTGTCCCGGATGGAAGAGTAATTGATTGAATACAGAAAATGGTGTTAAATAGCATTCTAACAGTGTTTATGTATTACTATTGTTGTAATTCCTTGATTTGATATGCTGCAAAGGAAGATTTTTCCCAGTAAACACGATTTTAACGAGATTTTGTGTACAATGAATGGAGGTTTCCATTATTGAAACAATTTTAACGAGATTTTACATGTTGCAAATGAAGGTCTCTTGCATCAAAACTTGGTTTTACGACGATTGTACATACCGTGAATGAAGATTTCTGCCATTAAAACATGTTTTTACCTTGATTTTAATAAATATGCCACGAATAAATATTTTTTCCAGTAAAAACATGGTTTTAATGTGATTTTACATGCCACAAACAGATATAATTTGGTAAACAAAACAAAAATAATATCATAGAAAAAAAGAGAAAATCATTTTCAAATTGAAACTAGAACTTTTCCATTGAATAATTGCATGATTTCAGCTCGATTTTACAAAGGCATCATAAAACTGTTTTACATGATTTTACATGATACAAAGGAAGAATTTCTTACATTAAAAACTGTTTTACTATGATTTTACATGATACGAAGGAAGAATTTCTTATGTTAAAAACTGTTTTACCATGATTTTTTACATGATTCGAAGGAAGATTCCTTTCGTTAAAAAACTGTTTTATTGCAATTTTACATGATACGAAGGAAGATTTCTTACATAAAAAATAAAACAGTTTTACAGCAATTTACATGATGTGAAGGAAGATTTCTTACATCAAAAAACAAAACAGTTTTACCGTGATTTACATGATGTGAAGGAAGATTTCTTACATTAAAAACAGTTTTACTGCAACTTTACATGATGCAAAGGAAGGATTTCTTATGTTAAAAACTGTTTTACCGTGATTTTTTACATGACCCGATGGAAGATTTCTTACATTGAAAAACTGTTTTACCACGATTTTACATGATATGAAGGAAGATTTCTTACATTAAAAAGCAAAACAGTTTTACCACAATTTACATTATGTGAAGGAAGATTTCATATATTAAAAACAGTTTACTGCAATTTTACATGATGCAAAGGAAGGATTTCTTATGTTAAAAACTGTTTTACCTTGATTTTACATGATACGATGGAAGATTTCTTACATTGAAAAACTGTTTTACCACGATTTTACATGATATGAAGGAAGATTTCTTACTAAAAACAAAACAGATTTTACACGATACGAATGGAGATTTCTTACATCAGAAAACAGTTTTACTGCAATTTTACATGATGTGAAGGAAGATTTCTTACATTAAAAACAGTTTTATCATGATTTTTGATGATATGAAGGAAGACTTGTTACGTTAAAAAACAGTTTAACAGCGATTTTACATGATACAAAGGAAGATTTCTTATATAAATTAAAAATAGCTAGTTTTATTGGGAATTTACGTGACACAAATGAAGAATTCTTATGCTAGCGATTTTACATGCTATTTATTTATTAATGCTGTTGTTCTATCTAGCATTAAAAACTAACAAAGAGTCCAAATACTTTTATTTTTGTTTCCCCTTGATCTAAATATTCCCAGAGGAACCAGCTTGTTTTTAGGAAACATGTTTTTCTCCCTGCATCTCGTGAGCAATATAATGGCTTCACATGCGAAAAGTTTGATTATATGGCTACAAGATGTAATACCTGGTTTCTATATAGGCCATACTCTCATAGGAGCACATATTGGGAATTTAATAAGTGAAAAAGAAGCTAACCTGAATTATATATTGCCAAAATGGCAAAGCTAAAGTTTCTTCTTACGTGTCGGTTACGAAAATATATATATAGATTTTTACTCTAATCTAGCAAGTAATTTAGTCAATAAACTCCCTGTTGCCACTTCCAAATTTGAAAACAATTACA
>JANTOQ010638678.1:0-10376 GCA_027564595.1 Bythotiara depressa
CCCACTTTTATACAATTAAATAAATACGGTTCAAGGGTCGACTTATACACGGGCATATACGGCACCTTTCATTGTGATGAAAAATGAAAAGTAAGAACCTATAAGCATGGTTCAATCCTGAAAACAATTTTATCAATGGAATGGAATGGAATGGAACCATTTGCTCTCTAGAAGTTTACAGAAGTACATGTTGGGATTACAATTTCATGACCACTGGTTACATTTTATATATATATATATTTTTTTTTAATATATATATATACCTGTATATACCTTAAGTGCAGGTAAATTCACGCAGCATTAATTTTCGCACACCATGAGTTGCGTGAGTTTTAATGCTGCGCAAAAATTAGAACGCGCGAATTACTCTTAGTAATTATTTTCCAAAAAAGGAGAAATTCCTGAATTTCAGCCAAAAAAAATTATGGAGTTAAATTAAGACGAAAATCCTTATACACTTGAGTATTTTATATCATCAACTCTAATGATAAACATCACAAAAGCTCAAAGTCTTCCATTTGCTATAGGTTTGTATAGGTTTTTAGAAAGATAATTTAATGTGTGAACTTAATCTCCTTGATTTACTACTTGTCTTTGTGCTCACTCAAGCATAGGAGTTGAGTAATCATGTATTGCTTGCATCAACTAGAAACAAGCAGCTGTTGTATCAATGTCCAAAATGCATGCGTGGACACTCAAACCAAACAACACTGCTTCTCTGTAAAAGTATTTTAATAACAAAGTACTCAATAGTTAGAACACTTTTTACACAAATAATAATATTATAGTTGGTTTTTTATTTAAAATATTTTCTAAAAAATAATAACAGCAAACTTTTTTACAGGTCAATATCCACAAATTAAAAATGTTTATCTTAAAAACAGTCATGAAAAATATGCCATAACTAATGGAGAAGGAAATAAATTTCCAAATTTCTCAAATTTTCAATTTATCATAAAAAATCCTGAAAAAGCATCCTTATTTTACTCTGTAGTGACCATCTTACAAGTGGAAAATTTAAATCAAGCTGGAAATGAAGCTGGAAATGCAAGATGTGAGGAAGGAAATTAAAATGGCCTAGGTTCTAATAATTAGTATGACATCACTTGTGCAGAGAAAAAATAATCAACAAGGTGTAACTTCTAGAAATCGAAAGGCAGCAAACATCGAAAACTTGGGTTTATTTATGAAAAAAATATGGCTCAGAATACTTCAAAAGTATTAGAACTAAAGAATGTATAATGTATAAACAGTGTGGACTTTCAAAACAATGTTCATAGTGATAGCAGCACCAATATGATCTTGAGAATAATGAGATCTTACAAATTGAAAATACAGCTGTAAAAATGACAATATTGACTTTGTACACTAGTAGAGAACTTGTCATGTTGATAGACCAAAAAAATGTCAGACAACTTATCTCTTCAAAGTAGGTGTACATTTGCTACAATTAATACTTTAGGCAATCTTGTCACTTCCCCCCTTCCCCGTCACTCTTCAAACTTCTACAAACCTCTAGGGAAGAGGGAAGAGGGAAGAGTATCACTAACACTCCTGCATGCATTAATAGGTAATCACTAATCAGCTTATGAAGGTTCTTTTATCAAATTATCCACACCCTCAGTAAAACATATAGGTGAAAAACCAACGGTTTTATAATGACGTATCCATGTTTTCATTAGTTTCTGTTAATCTGATTGTAAACAAAAACAATTAATATCCTTCTTATAATATATAACAGTTCATTTTGATAGAGAGATCACATGCATAAGAAAAAGAGGCATATAATTCTTCATTTTATAATGTAATGTAACATGTAACATGTTTTCCCCATGTGGCAAAAAACTATAAACAACTTTATAAAAACTATAAAGACCATGTACAGCTTACTTTACCTAGTTACTATTACTCACTTAAGAAGTTATAACAGACAAAGTAGTAGAAAGTCATATCCTGGGTGAACAAGAATTGTGATGTTTTACTTCCTTTAGTGTATATGCAAAATGTCGGTAAAATACTTCTGGTTACGTGTTACATGTTACAATACATTATAAAATAAAGAATTATATGCCTCTTTTTCTTATGTATGTGATCTCTCTATCAATATGAACTGTTATATTATAACAAGGATATCAACATCTCTAACAAAACGTCAAAACAAAATTCAGACACTTTGGTACATTGTTCTTCCATTGCATTTCTTAGTTGTAAAATCATCCTAGCTAACTTAAAGACATTTTTACTCAACTTATTTAGTTTGGTAATTATACTGTATATACAAAAAATTCACCTTCCTTCAAAAGGACCACCAGAAACACCAAAATATATATATTTTTATCATAATTAACCAGAGAAAAAAAATATTTTGCACAGTGACATCAAAATGGGTTCATGTTTTCACTTTAGCTACAATAAAAAATTATGCAAATTATCAACTTACTGTTCTGTTTCTTTCAACCATTTTTGTAACCTCTCCTCATAAGAAACAAGGTTAATAGCCTGTGGATTGATTAGTTGTAATTCTTTGTTCGTTTTGTGAGACACGTGTACTATTGGTAAAATCTAAATAGATTTGAGGTGTCTGCAATACTGTATTACAAAAAGCAACATAGGTGTCTGCAATACTGTATCACAAAAAGCAACATAATATTGACTCAGTATTAATCACATTATTAATTACTAGTGTTAATTATTCTAATCAAATTTATATCTTTTGCAATGGAATACGTCAACACATTTTTAAAAAATCTCACAATTAAGAAATTTGTATCAGTTACCTTATCATATACCCTTGAGAGAACATCTTTTTGTAACACAGGTACATATGTTGCCTTCTGTTCAACTATAGTTGGAGCCAAGGCATCCAAAATGGTTAATTTACGAGCAGATAAAGAATTCACATTTAACCATCTAAATTAGTGTTGAAAACATATATATAATACCTAACATTATAAAATTTCATTTTCCTTTCACATGTTGTATACTATACATTGCCACAGGTTGTATACTTACTGTACATTGTCACAGATTGTATAGTGTACATTGTCACAGATTGTATAATGTACATTGTCACAGATTGTATAGTGTACATTGTCACAGGTGGTATACTGTACATTGTCACAGATTGTATACTGTACATTGTCACAGGTGGTATACTGTACATTGTCACATATTGTATATTGTACATTGGGTTTCAATAAACTGAGAGGAATGTTTGCAGTTTGGTAAAACATCTTCTATTTATCTTAGTATTAAAAACATGTTTGAGAAATTCATTTTTTCAAAGAAGCTTTATGACCCAGGGATCAAAATAACAGTCGGTGATCGGTGAAAACTGATGGAAAATGAAAATCACCGGTGGGATGAGTTTACAATTCCACTGAAAAAGCTGGTGATAAATATAGACATACCAATAGAAATTTTCAACATTATGTAATTATCTCCTTCAGGTAAAATTATAGACCCTGGAAATGGCATTTCCATGTATCTAATGAACAAATTCTGAAACAGCGCCCCTGCAACGTACTTCACAAAAAATCACTGGCGACAGAAAAAATCCTTATTTCAATCCCTGTGACCTCATCATTGTATGATGCTATAAATCTATAACATAGCTTACCTTTGAATTTCACTGAGAGCTGACTTTGTTCTGTAAAAAAATGGAAATCCAGTAACAACAAAACAATTACTAAGGACACATCATTTATTATGTAAAGAGAAATACCAATATATTTATCCAGATCACAATTTTAATCATGTAGTTTGTTCAAATTGCAATTATCTGTATATTTATTTCATTTAGACTTAACATTGTTGTTATTGTGCTACAAACAGTGTTTTATTGAACATAAAGTATACTAAGTAATGGTTGAACACAGGACATTGACTTTCTGCTTAAACTTCACTTATGAAAAACAAACAATTAGGCATTCTTATATCCTGTCATGTTTATACATAATAATCAAAATAGTTATGTAATGAAAAGGAATTATAAATGCTAATAAAATAATATTTTAACTCTAATAAACTACTTAATGGAAAGTAATCATATAAAGTTTTGTGATCTTCTTTGCAAAATAAGTTTTATAAGTAAATGAAAGCCATACACACCTGGCCTTCTTTTTCTTCTTCTTCACGGTTACTTTAGTTTCAGTCTGTTTTTTCCTTTTATCTGCACTGGTATCAAGGTGTCTGGCAGAGCTACTTCTCAACATCGATGCTCTGTTTTCATAATACTTCAATTCAATAGGCCTAAACATACAGATAGTATACAATTCAATACTTGTGATTTTATCACAATAATAAAACGATTTTTATTTTTTCCAATTGTAAGACTAAATGTGATGATTGCTGTTGCACATTTGCACAATTCCTAATCTAGTGTCACTATTAATTTGAAAAAATGTTCTTTAAAGAATATAACAGATTAATTTACAATTTTTGATTTTACTGGATTTATTGCATTCAAGTTAAAAAAAAGGCCAAAAAAAGAAGAACATGTTTTAGACTTTGTCTAACTTTGTTAATCCAACTACATTAATGCAAGTATCTTTAACCACTACTACCACCACCACCGCCATCCCATCATCATTCCTTTTTACACAGCTAAGTTACTGTTACGCTATAATCACAATTGTTGAACATTTCAAAATTTCCACAGCGGATTTTTACCAAGTGGCAAATATTTCTAATTAAAACAATTCATCATGTATTTGTATTTTTATTAATAACAAAAAACATAAAATTGTAGCCGGGTACAATTCACAATTCACAGAACATTCGCACAAATGCAGATTAGAAATGCTCAGAATTCCCTGAAAAATAAAACATTTTGATTTCTGACCTCTGTTCTCTTGGTTGTACATCTTTCTTTATACATTCACTTCGTAATTTCAACATCCTTTCCAGATCTTGTAAACCTTTCTGAATTTCTTCCCTTAATAACAATATATCTTCACTCTATCAAGAAAAAGAGAAACTTTGTATGTGTTGCTTGTGATGATTCCGATGAGGGAATTACCATTATTGACTGTGAGGAATTAAACGACCTTTCGAGTGGTTTTTCTTCCTGGTTTTTTCATTAATAATTTTTTTTCTTAAATTAAAAACACAACAACAAAAAATGCTCATAATGAAAACAATCACTAAAAACTTATGAAATGTAAATTATATACATATATTTTTTTGAAATCGTAAATTTGAATGCTCTGTAGATCACCAGAAATACAATATAAAACACTTCCTTGGATGTGACAACAACAATTCTTCTTAGATACAAGGTTTATAGTGAACAATATGTAGGACAACAAGCTTTGTTTTCATTGGAACAACTATAAGCCAATGGTTCGAAGCCCCACAGATGCATTTACATCAGCATTTTTTAAGTGAAGGACATATAAATAAAATAAATATCTTCTTCAATTCTTTAAATACCTATTTAAGCATAATTAAGCCTCAGCCAAATTTTTGTTATACTTATAAGAAAGTGTATTTCAATAGCACGATGTAGGAGGGAAAGTGAATATTTACTACAGGCTAGGTCACACAACTGCCAGCTTAGCAAGATATTCTACTTCATATAGCACACTATCAAATACATAAAAAATCACAAACCTCATAAGGACGTGGTGCCTCTGGGTCTAAATTGTTTCCTTCTGAGAAATAGTGGTACCTAACAGATTATGAATCAGTATTTAATAAACAATTCCTTCTTGTAAAGAGCCAGTCTAACAAACCACATGCTGTCTTGTTCACTTATTTGATTATTCATGCATTATTGATTTTTATGTTATGCAATTTTTATGTTATATTTCTGTTCTCCTTCGAATTGATAGCATGAACTTGAGAAAACCTTAACTCGAGTTAGATCAACATAAATCATTGCAACAAAACCTGTTGAAAGGAATGTTGACATATAGATAAGATTTTTTTTAACACCAAATATTCAGAGGTTAACTTATTAATTGATAGTATAGTAAATAAACTTTAGCATTCTATATAATGTATCACTACCACTGCAAAAGGTCTTGTATTTTCACCTCAAATGATCATAATCCTAAAATTCTAAGCAGAGAGGACTGAAACCTCATTAAAGCGAATACATCTGTCACTTCTTATTAATTTTAATTCACCTTTTTTAATTTGACAATTGTAACACATAACACACCTGTCACCAGTTTTACTGGCTAACTTGGCTAACTATAACATATAACATACCTGCCACAAGTTTTACTGGTTAACTCAGCTAACTATAATATAGAACATACCTGCCACCAGTTTTACTGGCCAACTCAGCAAGAAACTGATTAGCCTCAATGTCATCACAGTTAAAAGATATTGTATGGACAGGAATTGATAGGTCCAACTGTGAAAATATAGATTTAGGTGCCTAAAAATAAAATGAAGTTCATAAGAAATAAAATAACTCATAATTAATAAAATATTTATAAAAAACATTATAGTGTTTGTATCTGGTTTGATAACGATTGCGTCCATTGGGGTCTGTCTCAGTCTACCTTAGACAGAAGTCTTTTTCATCTCACCTCTTCCATTTCTAACAAAAGGCCTTCAACCTTTTAAGAATGTAATTTTCTATTTAAGAAATGTTAATAAAGCATAGTTAGCTTTAGGTACTTTTATATGTGTAAACTTCACTTGTGTTAAAATTGTATTAACTACAGCAAAAGTAGTATCCCAATTCAATATTTCAGCTGCTGGATACCAAATACCAAAAAAAGAAACAAAAACAAGTTGTACAAATCTGTAGTATAGAGAATCATAAATATTAATGGGTACATGTAGTATATAAACAAGAGACAACAAAGGAAAAACAAATTATCACATTCAAAGGAAAAACAAGTTATCAAGTAAATATTTATATGATAACTTCAATAATATAAGATATAACAATAATAATTGTTTAAGCACCATTCCTACCTGGTCTGGCCTGCCATCAGTAAGTAGGTACAAGCCCTGTACACCTCTAAACCTGTATGCCAAACTAAGAGCTTCAAACGTATTGGTACTACCACTGGCATCCATATTTTCTATCCATGTTTGTACATTTTCAAAGTTCTAAATTACAGCATAAAAGCATGGTTTAAAGTAGTCATACTACCACAGAGCAAAGTTCAACCAAGATCAGCTAATAAAATAAACGTAGCTAAAGGCAGATATCTGCTCAGGATAATTTTACTTGGATTGTATATAAATGTAAACTTTTCTGGTCCACACATGCACAGTATACAAATATTTGCTGTTCTGATCTGATCCAGAATGTTCTAGACAGGAGAAAAAACGTTTTATATAAAATATTTTAATCTTTCATGGATCAAAATCCAGAGAGATCAAGATTATGTACCATTCGGATCTCTAGATTTGTAGCACACGACACAAGGATGAAGTAGTGAAAAACAGTTTATTGTGATTTTGTAAAGCTTGATTGCTAGAAGTTCAATGTGCAATGGAGTTTGATATTGAACACAACTTCATCAACAAAAACTAGGCCGAACACAAGTGTTTAATATGCAATATATTTAATATTTAATGAGCATCAACCAAGGCAACAAAATTTTGGTGTGTAAAATCAAAATGTTGACGTTGTTGTAAGGTATCAAAAACCACAAAATGTAGTTGTCACCAAAAACAAAATGTTCCTGATAGTATCATATTCACACAGGCAGATAAAACAAATAAGGAATGGTTACAGCAGACTAGAAAGCTTCTGCAACTTAAACCATATTTACCAGCTCTGTTGTATCTGTATACTGTCAGGGGCTAATACAGGATTTGAATTTGTGTGGCACTAGCCAATGCCCTTGGCATTCAGGGGCAAAGCCACTGGCATTATTTTTGTCTTTAGCGTCTTAGAAGTGTGAATCCATCACTTTTTGGCAGTATTTGTGTAAAGAACAATAAGGAATAGTGCAATAAAAAATTATATGGACATATTTGATTAATTTGGATGTGAGAATTTTGGCACCCAATAGCACTTTTTAATATGGAATATAATTGTTGACCAACCTATGTTAGCATTTTTTTCTGGTAAAAAATAAAATTACACAATTGTTGTTGATGTGAAAATTAATCTTATGTGCTTACATCAACAAATCCACAAATTTGCTTCACCAAAATTTATCATCCCTTTTTAATGACAGTTAATCTAACAAACCATGATCATAAGTGTTTAAATATATTTTTTAATGACAGTTAATCTGACAAACCACAATCATAAAATTATATATTTTTGAACATATTGTGAGATTTCTCTTTCACAACACTAACTTTAAAAAACTCAGTCAAAACACAATTCACCTGTGTATTACATGCTACCAATTGATCACGCCAGATATCTACTCTTGAATTGAAGGAAACAATATTGAACTCCTCTTTACTTGTGAGCTGTTCCTAAGAATTGAAAAATCAAATTCAAATTAGAGACTATATTTACGCATTTTTCGATTGATTTGGTGCAATACAAATTTCTCACCTTATGCTGTTAGCATAAATACTTCCAAGAAAAATAACATTACAATAATTAAACCACATGACTGTAGGGCTATTTAATATTACCTGAAGAAGTTTTATCAGTTTTTCCTTTACAACACATAATCTTGAAATCATCGATGCAGATGTATCAATTAGTATAACAACCTATTGACAAAAAGCAGATTGATGAAACCTAGAAATATACCACAACACATAGGATCAAACAGGATCTGCAGGAAAACAAGTTGTCATAAACAATAAAATGTTGTTTTAAACAACAGCTTTAAATCAACATCAATTTATAGATTCAACTATAAACTGATGTTAATTTAAAGCTATTGTTTAAAACAACATTTTATTGTTTATGACCAGGGAATGTTCTAGATCATTAGGGCAGAAGCTAATTCTATGGTCAATTTACCCAAAACATTTGTAAATGTTTAAAAAAGGGCAGTGTCTGTAGGAAATTCAGAGTGGAAATGAAACATGGCAATAAACATTTGTCCAACCTGTAATCAACACTGATAGTCAAAGTGACTCTCCAAATGGAGTTATCATTGTAATAGTACCAAAGGGAATCAATATGGAATTATATTGAATAATTATGTAGATGTCTCCCAGATGGTAGCGTCATTGACTCCCTTCAGTGCTTACAATGTTCTGAGAAAGTATGGAGTCAGTCCGGCACCTAGAGGGAGTCATACAAAATCCAGCTTTAAAAGGCTGTGAAGACTGAGATAATATAACGTTACATGCTAAAGAATATCAATGCACACATAATCTATGCAGACTAGTTGTTTATAAAAGAATAAAAGTAACACTAAAGTTTTTTTTTTTTTACCATCGTGACGATGTTTTCTATGCTTCTGCCCTTTATCGTGAAATCTTTAACAACCCCTTATTAAATTACACTGAAAGACATAGATGTCTCACCAGGAGACATTAAAGTGTCTCAGGGTTTCTCGTGAGCCTTGATAGATATCGATTGCATTCAAAGATAATTGATGTGCGTTGAAATATATCGATGTATGTTAAAGATATTGATATCAAACGTTCCAAAAAAATTAAGGTAAATAGAAGGAGGTAAGCATGAAAAATAAAACCTGTGCACTGACACTGTAAGGGAATTTACCTAAAAAAACTATAAACAATATTTTGCCTCCATAAACCAAAACAGTATGAATCGAATCGCCTCATGTTATTATTTCACTAAGAAATTAATGACTAACTACATATCTAAGCACCCCCTCCCTCGTGGTAATCTTTTTCTAAACACAGGACTGTCAAATACAAAATATAATATATTATAAATTATACAATATATTCATATATTTATTACATACACAGCTAGAAGGCTGTCAGCTTACTTTTGTGTATGACTTACTTTATGCTCTATGAAGAAGCGTGCTATTATCATTCATTTGCTAGAGGAAATCGACACAATCACGTGAACGAGAATTCGAATGTCAAAGGTTTTTGTTATCATTGCATCAGAAGAAAAGGCTGGAAAATAAACCGGGGGTGTAAAATGAGATTCCATTTATATAATTCCTGTTGTAATAAAAGGGAAAAGGTCCTTTATTAAACGTCTAACTTAAATATGCTGAAAATTACATTTAATAACTTTTTTCCCTGTAAAAGCATTATACTGATGATAAATACGAGTCTTTTAAAAACTGCTCTGATTTGTTTATATTTATGATTTATGGTCTTTCTTGAGTTGGTTGTTGGTGATGATGTAGTTCATGTTACCATTATCTTCCTTTGATGGAAAGATCTTATGTAATCCATGAAAGTGTGGAAAATACAAATAACATCAACAATGACAACATCCTGAATGAATTCTCAGAATAAGGCCACAGTTAAGTAATAGTTCATTCAGTGTAACA